>CM061534.1:182963724-183242756 GCA_030545055.2 Neoaliturus tenellus | reverse complement strand
CACCCTGTATAAATATATATGTAAGTTGCCTATAGACTCCGAAACTGTTAAACAGATTGTAATGAAACTTTCAAGCATTTTTAAGCATTATTCAAGGATGGTTTGCATGAAGTTTGGTGCAAATCTGTTCAAAGGGCTCTGACCCAGAGGGCATACAATGGTGCAGTGTCAGGTTTTAGAAATGTAGTGTTTACAAAATTAACTGCTGCAATTTAAAAAATTGAAAGTTTCATTCAAGCAAATGCTTATAATCATAGAAGTAACCTAGCTGTGAGGTGTAATGTTTGTGTTTATGTTGTCTTTAGGACTCCGCCTCACAGAAGCTCACAATTTATTACTATAATAGCATACACTTGTTAAATTTGACATGGACGATTCACTTTGTTCTTAGGCACTCTCACTATGAATCGGTTTCCAAAATATAGTTTTTGAGGCTTTTTAGGGCTCCGCCCCACTGGACTTTAAAATTACTTTAGATAAACCGGGGTTGAAATTTGATGGACGATTTTCTTTGCTCATAGATGCTCACTAAGCAACGGTTTTGCAAATAAAATTTTTTAAGCACTTTAGGTTTCCGCCCCACTGGACAACAATATTACTTTAGGACCTCTGGGGCTGAAATTTGAGATGGACGATTCTCTTTGCTCATAGGTACTCACTAGAAAACGGTTAAATCGATCCAACTAAGTATAGGTAAAACATATTCAATATAATCCTTGCTAAGTCCTTTGCACACTCGATTTAACTTAAGGGGCTTATTGACCTATCCATATGGTTTTGAATTGAAGATAATATTTAATTATTTAATTAGAGGATATACAGGCACTATCCAGACCTATAGCCTGAGTTTAACTTAAAAATCAATACAAGCCTTTTATGGATCCTTTCTTTTTCCTTAATCTGTTTTGCAAAAAGTCAAGTTAGCTGAAGCTAACAGTAAAACATTAATGTACCGTACTGTGACCTTGATGTACTGTTAAGATATCTAAAAATGTAATGGTTACTTTATGAGGTATAGTTTTTATACAGTCATTTCACTTCGAATTACGGCGGGAGAGGAGTCAAGCGAAGTGAAATTGTTTTTGAGAATCATGAAATGTCTGTTTTGTTTATAGAGTTACTAATATTTTTTACTGTATTTTAATTTGTAAATTTGTCCAGTTTCAAGAACTTTTAAATATTGTAAGTTTGGATTTTATATTTTCAACATCAAACGAATATATAAAAAAACTTGACATTTAACTTTAAGAAACACAATGCATTTTTTATCTGACATAAATTGATACTGTATATTGAACTTAATTTAATATAGTTTTCCTTTAAATATTAAATTAAATTCTTTGAGGGATTCTTTGAAAGAACTTCTAATTGTCTAGAGTTAGCCCAGCAAATTGACAAGACAAAATTTTCAAGCAGCTGAATATTCCAGTATTGTTATTATTTACTCAGGTATATAACTTAAGCAGAAAAGGGTAAAATAAATGAATAACAAACATATTAAATAAATATTATTATATTTTATTATTCAAATTATCACATTTTTATAAACAATTTTATTTATAATCGTTATTGCTAAATTTAGACAGAAGTTATTAAAAAGGACTATAAACTTCACAATTGTATTTTGGCAGTGGAAAAAGGAAATAGGCAAAGATGTAATGATTGCACCAAAACTACGAATACGAACACCAACTAACCTAATAAATCACATCGGAGCACATTTCCTTGTCCGCAACTGCACCATTAAATAAATTACTTTGATTTTTAACTTGCTAACAACATTAGAGCTATAAGCTATATTAAATATAAAATGCTTGGCAGTCTTATACTGTAACCGATTTAATGTCGTTTATAAATAAATTTTACAAATACGCAAACTAAACTCTTTGTACAGTCTAGTTTAAATAAAATCGATCACAGTATGAATATAAAATTAACAATTAATTTAATAACTATCAACACAGATTCACTCGACATCCGCTTTGTATATGAGTAATTAGAATTGAAATAAAAAATTAACAAATTCAATCCTAACTAAAGATATACCACATTCATTCGTATAAACAAAAGACCGCTCGACTATAATACATTACATTAGGACTTTTTTTATTTATATTATTTATAAAATCATAACTAACTAAAACAAATCCTCCGAAGGCTCTCTATCGTAAGGAATCAAAAGTAGAATCGCTAATTACAAATAAGTTAATCGAGAGAAAATCGCATAGAACAAAATGTGTAAGTGAATTACTAAGCGACAGCTAGAATCTATTTACAACAGCCCTCACCCGACAAAGAAATGAAAGTCACCCCTTTGTAGTCTTTGTTAAAGTTATTCGAGCCAACGGAGGAGGTGTCGATGGGTGAAATACACTTCGGATCGATTATTTCTATTCGTTCGGGTCGATCCGACACGTATTTCAGTTGGCCGCGGCACCAGACGAGTTTTGCTAAACTGGAGTGATGAGGCGGCCACTCGGAAGTCGTCTTCGGCTACGATTTGGTACATTAGGAGAGGTAGTCCGGGGAAGGCTCTGCAACCGGCTCCGGAGTCGTGAACAACGGGTTGGGGAACTCCGGGGGGTGGGGCAGGGGCCCGGTGACCTTTGGACGGCGTCGGTAGGCGATGAGCCAACACGAGACGGCCACCGCGACCGCTACCAGCGCCAGTAAGGCAGTCATGATCAGGGCGATGATGAACCCGATCATGGAGACACAGATCGGCTCCACCTCCTGGATATCCGGAGCTGCAACCATACGGACATGTGTAAAATCAACCATACACAAAACATCAGGTTTGAAAACAGGCACAATACTGACTGGGTGTTCAATAATGACTTTAAAGCTGAAAACTCACCCAAGTTTATTGAAGTTTTAGTATAAATTTATATGGAAATGCAAATCACTTTGATTGCTCCAAAAGTTTGTTACTGCCAAATCGCCCTGCCGCAATAGGATAGTGTATGCGAATAAGAAGTATCATTCCGGTTGAATGTGAATAGGTGTTACTATACAACAGTAAATAATGGCTGATTTCACTGTAACGGAGTCCGCTAACTGTGTGTTTTGGTTTTAAGACTCGATAATCAGCATCTATAATTCAGCATCATGCATATGAGGGTGATTAGGCCCTATGAACCAAACTTTGAGCAAATCAATGTTAAGGGTTTCACCCTAAAAAACAACACTAAAATCTCCTCTGTAGGGATTTCAACTTAATTACATAAAATATGTATCTTGTAAAAGACTTTTATGAAAACCTATTAAAAAACTATCCTTTTTCAGTGAAGTAAAGCCCATGTCTGACCTAAAAAAATATTAGAATTCACAACAACCTTGAAGAAATGTCTCACAACACATCAATTTAGCTTCCTTGTGGATCCAAAACTCTGCCTAAAAGGCTATGACAACATTAATTTAAGTTGAGAATGTGTTGTAATTCAATTTCCATTGATCAACCTAACTATGTGGATTTAGAAGAAAAATAACACTGAACAAAACTGCTAGTTTCATATCTTAAAATAACAAGTTTTAAATTTCCACGCTGTCTGTCGACATACCTTCAGTCGGGCTGGTGTATCGCTCCTCCCTCCTCTCGAAGGTGAGGATTGCGTTGGACTGAATCGTGATTTCTTCTCGAAGCTGACCCTCGTTGACTGCTTCGGCTACTTCGACAGCTGTGTTGTTTTGGCTGTCGATCTCCCTTCTTCTTCTTTTGCCAAAGGCATTATAGCCTCTGCAGTTTACCTGAGGAGAAAGTTTAACTAATTAAATGACATAAAAAAATTAAACACGGAATCGAACCATCTTTATTGTGGATTATATACTTGTTTTGATTGAAAGTTGGGATTTGAAACCCAAGAAATACTGCATTGTTTTGTTAAGAAGTCTTTAGTTTCAACATTATTACCTAAGAGAAGTAAAATAGTTGAGCATGAAATGAATGTTTGACTCACAGGCTGGCATTTGCCGAAGCAGACTCGAATGTTGCACTGGAAGCGGATGTTGTCACTGCTAGGGAACTTGAAAGCGTTGAACCCAGCCAGCAGAGATTGCGTCTCGGGGTTGTAGTCCCACTCGCCGAAGATACTTGGATCCGTGGCACATCCGTTCTCGTCTGTTACAATGTACTCGTTCTCGACACTATCTTCCATAGTCTTGGCCACACAGCTTCGTGCAAACCCTCCGTATATGCCTGTAACCGACATATTTATGAATTTCTATTCTGTTAGAGTTTTTAATTTTCATTTTCAATATGTTTGTTTTTATAAATTCAGAAGAAGAAACTAAGACATGAAATGCTTAAGCTCTAAATTGTATAAATACACCCAAAAACAAGACAGTTTGATTGATTGAAAAAAAAAACAATAAATATTTAACAAACTTTGGATTTTAAAAACACCTCATCATGGGCGGAATGTTCACTTAAAAACTTTCACCCAATTCAATTAAAAATAAACTTCCAATTATAATTACAAACACACAGTATACACTGTAGAGTATCATCGAAACATATTTTAAATCCTTCCGCTAAGTTAAAAAAAAAAAAAAAAAAACCATAAAGATATCCTTTTCTAGACAATTTATACAAAACCTATACAAGAATAAAATCCCAACTGTTCACAATGGCTTTATATTTTATTTTTTATGTTGTTACGTAGCAAGGGACAAGAGCAACACTCCCAGATTAGTTTTTCTTATGGTACTTATTATTAATATAAAACCTGAAAAGTGCTAAGGTTTCCAAGGAGGAGAAAAGCAGACGAGAAAAAAATATTTTCAACCCAAAAAAGTTAACGTGCATTTAAACCAGAGGTTGACAACCAAAAGTTGACGGCTTTTACTGTTACCATATCCATATGGCCATTGTCAACAACTTTTAGTTGTCAAACTCTGGTGTAAACACACCTTAAGAGGACAATACTTCCGATCTTAATCGTATGGGGAATCCAATGGAATCATTGGTTTCTAAATAACAATTAGAAACGGTTCATATTCTTGTTTAAGTCCGCAGAATCAACAAAACTTATGTCAGGCTGATATATCGAAGAACTTTTGGATGAAAGCCGAGATGTGATATATTTAATCTTAGCAGTAAAAGGGTTAAATGAAAACAATAGCCTAAACAATTTTACAATTTCTAGCGAAACAAATGTTTCCACTCACTCGACGGCTGCACGTCGACTTGCAGCATGAGGTTGTCGCCAATCTCCGCCGAGTTGATCTCTTGTCCGGTGTGCGTGACGATGCGCATGGAGCACGTCGGCGGCGGGCCCGTGTTGGCGATGGTGCCAGCCGTCGTCAGCATCGACACGTTAAAGCCGAGGGTCACGTTCTGCTCTCCCGTCGAGTAGACGCACTTGATGTGGTACGCCTGCGCCTTGTAAGTCACCAGCTTTGGATGCTTTTGGATCACTAGCACGAAACTGGCTTGGCCCTGTGGACAAGCAAAATGTCATCAGTTGTTTACAGATAGGTTGATAACTCACTAATTTTAATCGATATCCATGTTATTTTGAAGTGATAAGTAAACTTAAATATTGGAGGGAAGAAGTGAGTATGATAATTATGTTTGGAAATTAGACTAAAGCAGTCTTGAGCATTGTTCCTAAAATTTTCAAATATTTATTGAAGTCTATTCTCTGAAGATACACTACAAAAAATTCATCTATGAATTATATTAGTAAGTGTGAATGAAATACCATCAAGAACTGGTATTATTATTTTGTTGTAGTTTTCAATTGATTTTTTATTATAAAAAATTCAAAAAATTGTTCAAAATTAAAATAAAATGTTTAAACTAGTTTTATGTCTTTCTTTGATTAATCTAGAAACTCATCAAGAAATATATAGATTCTCTTTACCTTTCTTTAATCATAAAAATGACTACATTATCATATTTGGCACTTATCATGCAAAATGTGAGCATTAATGAATATAATCTAACTAAAATTAAAATGTATCAAAACCATAAATAAAAAATTATACTGACGTAGAACAAAAACTACAGTGCTAGCAAATCACACAACTCACATTGACATGTATGAGTCCGCAGGTGCCGAAGTGAACTTTGAATATCTCAGTGCGCGGCTGCGAGTCGGACGGCAGCGTGACGACTCGGCGACACTGCTCGTCCTTACTGTGGCCCTTGACGTACAACACTCCGTTGAAGCCCTTCTCTGTAATGTGGATCTCCACTTGGACTCCGTCCGACAAGCAGCTGACCACCATGTCCGGCCGAGGGAAGTCTGTCCTAAGGTGGGACGTCGTGTCTGCAAGCGGAAATCATTATTGGTCAGTAATGGTTATATAAATAATAAATTTAAATTTAAATTTAATGTCATTTAGATTAGATTGAATTACTGCTAGAGAGAGGTAAGATGACCAACGAGTTTTTAACGTGTTAGAAAATGGACCTAATAATAACAATATGTTGTAATCCTACCTACACAAACTGCAGGTTTACTGTGACAAACTCTCTGGTGTAAGCAGTTTTAATATAGTTTTGAATAAGAAAAACTGCTGATTATTTGATTGTTAATTTTCAATAGTTTGTCTGTTTGGAATAGTCAAATACATAATGTCAGCATCAAGGATTTTTTATCTACTCCAGCAAAAATGTGAATTATTTAATGTGTAACTTGATAAAAAAACAATCAGCTGGATTTTTTTAAGACTTGCCCTTGTTTTACCAGCTGTATTGACACCGACTTTAGAAATTATGACTCTGCTAGATTGGTAATATTACATTATTTAAATAAAGCAACCAACAGAACTCTAAAGTTTTTATAACTTTAATTTAGCAATCATTGGAGAATATCCTTAGTTATTTGTTCAGGTGAACAAACAACAGCCAATCAATACAGAAAAATCACTGTAAAGATATTTTAAGCAGCAGTGTAAAGGAGGTTTTGGCTGATCAATACTCACTGCAGACCACCTCTGGATCGCCCGTGTAGTCGTAGATGCACTGACACACGGCCTGGTGGCGCGTGGCATTACACAGCGCGTTGATGCCGCAACGCTTGGTCAGGCATGGGTCCTCGCAACGCGCCGTCTCTCGGTTGCAGAAGCGGTGGTCGGGGCAGTCCGAGTCAGTCTCGCACTCGGGTGACGCGGGAGCTGAAAACAAGTCAAACTGAATAAAAACATGCTTCAATGCTATCAACACTACAGCTTACTAAATCTTAAACCAGACATGAAAGTTCTTTGAGCAGGCTATATTTGATACTAAACATGCATACTTAACAAGGAAATATATTAATGAAAGGAGAAAATTGTATAAACCCTGAATTATATAGATATAATAATAAAAGACATATTTCCCATTGGCAGTTTAAATGCTACTCTATTTTGTGGACTGACTTGATAGATACTATCTGTTCAATGAGGAAAATAAAAGTTAAGAAGAGAAATTGTTAATTTTAATAAGCACTTTAAAATCTACAGAAAAAACCTCAAGGGTGAAAGTTGGCATGATTTCTGATGTCAAACAAATCTTGAACATGGGACTTACGTGGCACACAGTTTCCGTTCTCCAGCCGGTAGCCGAACTCGGTGGGGCAGACGCAGTTGCCACGCTCGTCTATGATCATGCCGCGCTCGAGCGCGCAGACACAGCGCCCTCTGTCATCTACACGCTGGCCGCGCTCCTCCAGACAGCGGACACACTCGTCGTTGTTGTTGAGCGCCGTGCCCGGTGGACAAACACAGTTGCCTGCCTCGTCCACCACATAGCCCTTGTCTACCGCGCACTGCGGTACTGCGGGACACAAATACACAAAATATTAAAACCTTCAACATAGGTTATGTTTGAGCAGTATTTTTTGCTATTGTGGAGGCCTTGGTCACAGGAACAACATCTCATGTCAGAAAGTAAGAAATAATGTAAAACTAAGAAAAGTTTAGAGATTCAAAACATGTCTGCTTTATGCACTTTAAAATATTTACATTTGTTGAGTTAAAAAGTCTAAAAACAAATACAGCAATGATAACAAGTGTTTAATAGTACTTTAATGAGAGGTTACAAAAAGTTAATTAATTTTAGAGGCATGTGAGCAGAGCTAACAAGCTTGTTGCAATAATAAAAATTATCTCAGTTCCAAAACAATGTCATTAAAATTTCTACTTCCACTAAACAAGTAGTGGTTATGTATTGGTATTTAACAAGTCTAATTATAAATAGAATTATTAGAATTTATAATTAGAATTATTGGCTGCTACTAGAAATTTTTACTAATATTAGGTAAATAACTTTCTAGGATGATACAAATATTTTTATTGTCATGAAATTGAGAACTAATGGGTGCTCTTGGTTTAACATTTTCCAGGGTTATCTATTTCATTTCAAAATGGATTTTCATGTAAAGACTAGTGGTGATGGTCGGGAACGTACCGAGATCGCAGCGCACAGCCGCGTTGCCCTGGTATCCCGGCAGGCACTCGCACACCATGGTGCGCCAGACCGGCGTGTCAAACACTCGGCACCGCGTGTTGGTGCCGCACGGCTCCGTGGCATTGCAGGGGTTGACACACTCTGAGTTGATACAAGCCGTCTGCGATGGACAGTCACTGTCGCTCACGCAGGTCACCTCCACTGCAACGGAAACAACAGTTGTGATACGGTCGGTACGGGAGACACCAGAATGTAGGCACTGACTACAATTTGTTTAAAAGCGTTAAAGCTGTCCAAGAATTAGCTGGCAGAGAGTGAAGGAAAATAATTAGGTATGTAAGTTCGCAGTTTTTGTTTTTGTTGAATAAGCCATAACCTTTTTTTTTGTCTAATGGATGGAACCTAAATAAGAACTACATATGACACCTCATTCATAGAAAAATTTTACAATAACTGCATAAAAATGTATAAAAATATAAAAAAAACATCTTTTTTTTGAACACAATGTAAATAGATAAATATTTTGAAAAAAATATTCTCATAGAGAATAATACTGATTTTCATTTAAAGTTTCACAGTTTTAAAATGAATTATAACTAACTTTATTCCGATGTTACTTTAAATTTCTGTATTAAGAGGTTTAAATTTGTTTTGAAATTCAATTTTAACATTTTTTAATTACATCAATGGATAACATTATATTAGTTAATTTCAAATTTTATGAAAAATATAATAAATTCACTTAAAAAAAAACGCAATTGAACAAATGGTTGAATTTAAACCATTGTACCTACCTTTCTCGCAGCCGATTCCCTGGTCGCCCACGTATCCCGGCGGACACGAGCAGTCGACCTTGTGATTGTAGACAACACACTCGGCCGGCCGCTGACACGGGTTGCTCTCCGCGCAGGGTGACACGCACATTGCATTGATGCACGCGCGATCGCTCGGGCAGTCGGAGTCCGCACGGCAGCCGACAACGATGCAGGCGATATTGGCGTCTCCTGTCAGTCCTGGGTGGCACTGGCAGACGGCACGGTGGTGAGCGCCATAGCAGACGGCGCCGGTGCCGCAACTGCTACCATCTGCGGCGCATGCCGGCACGCACTGGCGGTTGACGCACGTGTGGGTCCCAGCACAGTCACTGTCCGTGTGGCACTCGGCTGTGGAAACGGTGGCAGGTTAGTGATGAACTACTGTAGGTTAATAGCTTAGTTGGGTAGCTTAACCAAGTAATTAGGTAGTGCATTCCACAATCTAGAATTACTAATTTAGGTAATTACCAACATTTAAAAAATGAACAATGTATATATCATTTATTTTTTTGGAATGGGTATTTACAATTGACATTTAAAAAGTATATCATCATGGATATTTAAATTCTAAATTCAGTATACTTATTTTGTATGCAATGACACTTATACCCTCTGTAAAGAAATTCCTCTACGTCTTTGGATAGATGTAAGTTTCAGAAACTAGTAGATAAATAGATACTGGTAAATAAAATACCCAAATGCAAGTAGGTTTCATATTTGGATAAAACATTATGTTCCGAGTCAGCTTTAGTGAATTCAAACCATCTTCATTTGTTATTTTGTACAACAAAGATAATGGGACTAGGCATAAGAAATTCTATCATTGTTAAGGAAAATGGCTGTGGATTCTCCAAATAAATTAGAGACTAATAACTCTCATATGCCAAACAAATAGTTCTTACTTTTGATGCACTGAAGTTCAGCGTTTCCGTCGTATCCCGGCAGGCATGAGCAGACAGGCTTGTGGTCCCTGACTCTACACTCGGCGTTCGGTCCGCACCTGCACGGGTCTCGGCATGCTCCGTTGATGCAAGCCTTGTCCGGCGGACACTCCGAGTCGGACGAACATCCCCCGACGTCTATCCTCTGGACTGGCTTACAGCTTCCTGACCCGCTGGAGATGAATCCTTCCGGACACACACAGATCATGGTGCGTACTGGTAGAGAGCTGGTGGCTTGGCAGATTGATGGTCGGCTGCATGGTTCTAACACGCCGCAAGGGTCTTTGCACTTTCCGTTGAAGCACGCTAGTACGTGCGGACAGTCGCCGTCGACTTTGCACTCAGCGACGATCTCAGGTCTGCAAGTGGTGTAGGGATTGCCGACTGTACCTGGTGGACAGCGACACAGCGCAAGATGGTTGTGCACTAGACACTCGGCCTGACTGGCGCAAGGATGTTCGTACACACACGGGTTGATGCATTGAGCATTGATGCATGCTCGGTCGTCGGGACAGTCACTATTGCTGCGACAGCCGACCACGAAGCAGCGCTCGTATGGGTTGCCACGGTAACCGGAGAAGCAACGGCACTCGGCGCGACTACCCACAGCGTAACACTCGGCGTTGATGCCACACGGGTCGCTGACGACACAGGGGTTGATGCAGATTCCGTTGACACAAGCCTTGCCCGAGCTACACTCGGAATCTGATCTGCAGCCCACTGCAATGGAAAAATATGACAAAGTTAGATTCAAGTTCATCTAATTGGAATTATTAAAGTTTAATAATATCCAATGGAACTTTCAACAAAAAAGTTTATTAATGCCTGAATGATGATACTATAAAATAATTATGCAAGTTTTCATAAAGGAAGTTATATTAAGTTTTCTGACTAACATGGAAGATAATTTCTACACATTAATAAGTCAAAAATAAATTTAATTTCTACAAATATTAAAACTTCATGGAAGTTTTATGGAAATACATGAAGCAAAATAGTTCTTTTAAACTTTAAAATAAAATTTACCACCTTGTCTCTGTTTCATAAAGTTATATTAACAAGCGCAGTAATAAACAAAATGTAATATAATAATAAAATTTTTATTTAGTTTTATGTAATTATTAACTTGCAGGTAAAGATTTACTTTTTAAAAACCAATTTTACAATAATAAAACTTGTATCCAAGAGTGTTGAGCTGGTCGCTTACCCGTGCGGCAGGCGATGTTGGGATTGCCCTCGAAGCCGTCGAGGCAGGAGCAGATCGGTCGGTGGTTCTGCACAACGCAGTTGGTGTTGGTTCCGCAGTTGCACGGGTTGCGGCACATGCGGTTGATGCAGGTCTCATTGCTGGGACAGTCCGTGTCGGCGGTGCAGCCGGGCGGGATGGGCACTACCACTGCAACAGGCGACACACACAACATCAAGACGAGGATTGAGGAAGCGAAATAGGAAATATCGATCCTTATAATCCATTCACAGAACACAACTCAAACTCAAAGGCGGATCTTACACGGTCAATACGGATCGCGGTATTTGGATCGTGATCCTGGATCACGATCCAAATATCGGGATCCGTATTGACCGTGTAAGAATCGCCAAATGCATTAACTGCACCACTCCAATGCATTAACTGCTTTTTTTTAAAGACTTTTTATTTCTCAATACAATTTTACGGCATAATAATATAATAAAAGATTAAAAAAGAAATTGGAGCATAGAAAATTGAACTTTTAAATTGAAATGAAAACATACTTCATTGGGAAAAAATTTGTATTCCATATATACTGAATAATTTTAATGGAGACCAATTTAAATAAATTCAGGAAGCACTTTAAAGAAGTTAGGAATATTGGTAAAAATAAAAATACAGAAAGTATAAACAAAACCAAATTAAGAATATTATTTGATAGGGAATAGTATTATTTTTTGCTCCTTTGTACTTTGAGAGTTTTTTTTTTTTTTTTTTTAATAAAGAAAGTTTTATCTTGATTTGATAGAATATTTAAAACTTTAAACATTATTGCTTTTTGTTTATTAAAAAAAATCATAAGATAAGATGTTGATTAATTTATAAAAATAAGTAAAAGTTAAATAAGCATTGTCTGACTAATATGTTTGGCCATTGTGCGGATGCGGCTTTATGCAATGTAAGATAACAAAATAATAAAATTCTAGTTCTTCAAAAAAAAAAAAAAAAAAAAAAAGGTTGAGTGTAATGCTTGGAATTAAAAACGATGAGTCTGTCAAGCAACATTTTGTCGAATTGCAGATTTTAACTGTTTATAGTTTGTATATACTCTAATGTGTAATGTATACTCGGGTCAATTAGTTAAAGTTTGTAGAATCTGAGAATTATCACCAATACAATACTAGGAGTAAGAAGGAGAAGGCACTACCCAAATATAATCTAGAAATGTTCAAAAATACTTCCTACGCTGGCACAAAATTCTTGAAATTTGTTCCAAAAGTTATTTATGATTTGCAAGATAATGTTAAGTTTAAGTATCAACTAAAAATGTATTTAATAGAGAAAGCTTGTTACTCTTTTGAGGAATTTTGTACTATTTAAAAAATGAAGTGGTGAAATATAAAAATTGTAATGTAACTGTAAAATATGGGATTGTATATATAGGCTAAGATTTTTGATACTATTTGTTGTACTGTGTACATGATGTAAATAAAGATATTTTGAATTGAATTGAATTGAAAAGATGGCGGTTAGGTTGGGTCACTGACCTGGGCGGCACTCTCCCTCGTTGTTGGGCACCCACCCGTCGGGGCAGGTGCAAATCATGGTCCTGACCGGCATCGTGTCGAGCACACTGCAGCGTGAGGATGTGGCGCAAGGCGACAGCGCGATGCAGGGGTTGACACAGGTGTTGCGGATGCATGCCAGCTGACTGGGGCACTCGGGGTCGTGGCGACACTCTGGCTCCGCGGCTAGCGCTGGCCGCCGCTCGCAGTACGCCATCGGGTCGCCCATCGGGAGGTGGTCGGGGCAACGGCATGCCGCGTAGTGATTCCTCACGTAGCAGAGCGCGTTGGCTGCGCAGGGTGGATTTATCGGGTTGTCACAAGGATTGACACAGTGTTGACTAACACATGCACGGTCCTGGGGGCAATCCGCGTCGACGCGACACTCGACACGAGCGCAGCGAACAAGTGGGTTGCCCTCATAACCTGAGCGGCAGCGGCATGATGCTCGGTGGTCTGCACCGTAGCACTCAGCATTGATCGCGCACGGGTCGCCCAGGATGCAGGGGCTGACGCACTCTCCGTTATAGCACATCTTGTCCGAACTGCACTGGTCGTCGGATTCACAACCAACTGTAACAGACACACAATGTGGTGAACGATTTGTATTTAATTAAATTAGGGATGGACGGGAATGGATTTTTAATTCGGGACGGGACGGGACGAGAATTTTTATTTCCCGTCCAATTTCGGGACGGGATCGGGACGGGATTGCTCTTCTCGACGCTATCGGGAAATATTCGTTTTGACTTTTATCTGAATGTCGTATAAAGACAAATTAATGTTAAATATCAACTGGTTCTGTTTCCAAATTGTTCCACTTGTTTTTGTATAAGTTAGAATGAACCTCCTTTTGTTGAAAAGATTTAAAATATCTAATTTTTATATTTGCAGTATACAATGAGATAAGGATAAAGTATAAATTTTCTTGTAACCAAAATAATTTAAATCAAATCACTAAACAATATACATATAACAAAAGTCCATTAAAAATTTTATAAAAGTTTTGTTGAATGAAATCTTAAACGTTTTCTATAAAGAATGAAAAGAAAAATTATGTACATAAAAATATAGATTAAAACAATTGGAAAAATTGTAAAGAAAACAAAACTGTATTACACAAAGAGGCCTAAGGTCTGCTCAGAAAAAAATTGAAATTATAATAAATATTCACACTAAGGAATGAAGTGGTTCAACAAACCAAAGCCATTTATAACCCCAAGAAATGTTCATTTTTTTCATTTTTTATACTTATTGATTTATTAACTGAGACATGTTCTTTCTTAGATTATCATAAAAATTGAACTGTAAAAATATACACTATTAGACCTAATTATTTTTATTTTTATTTCTATGTATTCATTTAGCTATTTTTTGCTATTTAAAAAAATGAGTGTATGATAAAAAATCAATAAAAAACAATGACGGTTTGAAGTTATGAACCCCAAAATCTAATAAATGTATTTGTAATGTTCAATTTTTAAAAATATATTTAATGGGATTTGAAGTTTTTCATTTAAAAATTATATTAAATTATAATAAGATGCTTTTAACATTATAAAACAGTAATTCAATTAAAGATTGATTTATTTAACAATACTTTGCCATTTTCCCATTGATTGGAAAGTCACACAACTTTGGTTGACATTTTGTTTCATTTGTAAGAATTAGACAAATCAAACGAGCCATCCCTTAGTTTTTTAAGACAATTTTTTCAGAAAGTAGCATTTGGTACTAGGAGCAAAAAACACCCCTCTTGAATAAATTACTGCCGGAGGTCGAACAATAGATCGTCTCTGGCGTCCGTGGTATGTGGCCGCGTGTATTTGTGCCGTTCCTCGTTAGCGAGACCGCCAGCAGCGATTGCCGACCGAGATCGCCGGCCGAGAACGCCGGGGCCGCGATCGCCGACCGAGAATGCCGGCCGCGATCGCCGACTGAGATCGCCGGCCGCGATCGCGGCCGCCGCGCCGTTCGGCAGTTCCCGTCCCGATAAATTCCCGAGTAAAAAAAAATTCCCGCCCGATGATCGGGAAAATTTGCTCCCGAAAATTTTCCCGAAATTTCGGGTCCCGTCCATCCCTAAATTAAATCCACATTGTACTCTATGCTCTTCAGGAATAATGTGTAAAAAAAAAACACTAATCTGACCTTCATTATATTTCAATCCGGAGTTGACTATCTTCAATTTAACATTAAAATCACACAGAATAAATGTGAGGAATTTTCTAGTAAAACATATATAGTAATTATATATAGTTTTACAAACATTTTAAAGAAACAAAGTACCCTTTTTCATTTTTATTTTTATTAGATGACTATAGTTTCGGCACTAGGCCATTATCAAATCTATGTAAACAAAAGTAATCTTATAAACTAAACATAACAAATAACATATTATCATATGATAACATTTATGGCTTGGTTTCTATTCTATAATGTTCATGCTTTCTTTCTTCTTTTAACTTGGATATTATATGAAGTACAAAATTATTGATAGTCTTATTTTATCTGGTAAATCTTTTTAAAAATAGCATTCTCTTGATTAATATGCATAGAGTTTAATAATTTGTCTGGCCATTTTTTATTATGTATGTAAATAAAAAGATCTTCTTTGACATTCAGCCTTTCTTTGTTCTTTTCATAATCGAGTATTTTTAGATTATCTTGAATATTAGTGAAGCTGTGTTTAGATTTTATAAGGTGGTCTGCGTAGTTGGACTTCATTGATGTCATGTTCTTGGAATTGAACGCTTGAATGTGCTCTTTGAATCTAATTTGGAAGCTTCTTTTAGTTTGTCCAATGTATATTTTATCGCAGTCACCACACTGAATTTGATAAATCCCAGCTTTGTTGTAGTCATTCGCGTTGCTTTTATTTTCATTCTTCTTCCGGATGTTCTGGATCATTTTTAGCGAGTTGTTCTTTGTTTTGTAGCTAACTTTCATAGGAGTGTTTTTGAAGGTTTGCCTTACCGCTTTATTTAAAGTTGTGTTGTGTGGTAGACATATGTATTCAACTTCTTCTTCGATTGTTCTTGTCACGTTCTGATTTTCTAGTTTGTTCTGTTTTCTTTTTATCATTTTCTCGATCATTTGCGGTTTGTATCCATTTTTTATAGCTATATATTTTATGGTTTCTTTTTCTTTCTTGAAATGTATATCTTTCATAGGGACCTTCAATAGCCTGTATATCATTGAGTGAAAGCTGGCCAATTTTTGGGACCACGGATGATTCGAATCTGATGGTATCGTGACTTCTGTAGTTGTTGGTTTACGGTATATTTGAAATATATGTATTCCATTTTCTTTGGATATTGTCAAATCCAGGTAATTAATTTCATCTTTTTGCGTCTCGGATGTAAATTTTATGGTTTTTGACAGTGAGTTTAGGTATGTTAGTAGTTCTTTAGAATCTTCATTATTTCCGTCAAAAGACAAATTACATCGTCAACGTACCTAAACCAATAAATAATTTTCTTTCTTAATGGGTTGTCTTCATTCATGATTTTCTTTACTTCTAAGTTATGTAAAAATATGTCAGCTAAGAGTCCCGAAAGCGGTGATCCCATTGGTAAACCATCTTGTTGTAAGTAGAATGAGGAGTTATATTTGAAATAGTTTTGGTTTAACGATGTTCTTGTTAAATTAATTATATCTTGGATCTTGTTTTTCTTTAATGTTTTACTTTCTTTAAGGTCTGTTTCTAGAATATTTAAGGTTTCTTTAATAGGGACGTTTGTATACATATTAGTGATGTCAAAGGATAGAAATAATGCATTTTGCGGTACTTCAATATCTTTGATTTTGCTGATAAGGTCATACGTGTTAGAAATATCATACCTATTTTGCCAAACAATGCTGGTCTTGATTCTATTCTGTAAATACTTACAGAGTTTATAACTCGGCGCTGTTTGGAAATTGACCACTGGCCTAATGGGAATGCCACTCTTATGAGTTTTCGGTAGACCTCGCAGTAATGGTGCTCTTGGTTTGTCCATTTTTAATGCAGCTTTTTCTTTTAGAGATAATGTTTTGCATTTCGTTATAATAGCATTAGTTGATTTCGAGTAGTCTTCAGTTGGGTCAGCAGTGAGTGTTTCAAAATTATCATCTTTTAAGAAATCCTCTACTTTAGAATCATACTCATCTCTGTTTATGATTACCACTGCGTTGCCTTTGTCTGCCTTTGTAATTATAGAGTTATTTTCATTTAATTTGGATGAAATTGAATTGACTAGGAGTATTTCTTCTTTAGCTTTCTTCTTCATACTTTGCTTTAGTGTCATTGTTTTTGATTTTTCAATTTCATGAATCAAGTTATAACGGATAGGGTCTTGTAAGTTTACATTTTTCTTTCTGATAGCAACTTCAAAATCAATAAGGTCGTCTTTGATTATTCTTTTTCTATCATCAAGATTAATGTTATATTTTATACTTCTGTTCAGCAAAGCTGTTTCTTCATTTGTAAATTCAATTGAAGTGAGATTTTCCAATGCTGGGGAGAATTGATTTTGGACGTTCTCGTAGGGTTCTAGTTCTTTTGTTTTTTGTCTTTGAAGCAAATTATGTAGCTTCTTTTCATGAGTTGTTCTTTTTTTCATTAATAAAGGTTTTATCCAGCTAGAAATGTGATGTAAAATTTCTTCTATACTTTCATTATGATATTGTTTAGCCATATCTTCATAAGCCTTTTCCATTGATTCATTAGTTGTTTTTAACTTGGCATATAGATAACTAACTTCTTCTTTGATCCAAATTTTTCTTGCGGTTTCTAATGTTTTTTTGGCAGCTTGCGAAGTTGATTTTGTATGTATTTGTACATAATTCGGAATCAAGCCTTTAGATAAACACGTTTTGTTGAATCGAATATCTTCTTTCAATTTTTGTACTTTAAGCCATAGGTATTTGTATGTTTGAACAATATTATGGTTGTTAGCCATTTCTATCTGATTATCGACAAATTTTGTTAGTAGGGCTACTAGTATTAATAGTTTTACAAACATTTTAAAGAAACAAAGTACTCTTTTTCATTTTTATTTTTATTAGATGACTATAGTTTCGGCACTAGGCCATTATCAAATCTATGTAAACAAAAGTAATCTTATAAACTAAACATAACAAATAACATATTATCATATGATAACATTTATGGCTTGGTTTCTATTCTATAATGTTCATGCTTTCTTTCTTCTTTTAACTTGGATATTATATGAAGTACAAAATTATTGATAGTCTTATTTTATCTGGTAAATCTTTTTAAAAATAGCATTCTCTTGATTAATATGCATAGAGTTTAATAATTTGTCTGGCCATTTTTTATTATGTATGTAAATAAAAAGATCTTCTTTGACATTCAGCCTTTCTTTGTTCTTTTCATAATCGAGTATTTTTAGATTATCTTGAATATTAGTGAAGCTGTGTTTAGATTTTATAAGGTGGTCTGCGTAGTTGGACTTCATTGATGTCATGTTCTTGGAATTGAACGCTTGAATGTGCTCTTTGAATCTAATTTGGAAGCTTCTTTTAGTTTGTCCAATGTATATTTTATCGCAGTCACCACACTGAATCTGATAAATCCCAGCTTTGTTGTAGTCATTCGCGTTGCTTTTATTTTCATTCTTCTTCCGGATGTTCTGGATCATTTTTAGCGAGTTGTTCTTTGTTTTGTAGCTAACTTTCATAGGAGTGTTTTTGAAGGTTTGCCTTACCGCTTTATTTAAAGTTGTGTTGTGTGGTAGACATATGTATTCAACTTCTTCTTCGATTGTTCTTGTCACGTTCTGATTTTCTAGTTTGTTCTGTTTTCTTTTTATCATTTTCTCGATCATTTGCGGTTTGTATCCATTTTTTATAGCTATATATTTTATGGTTTCTTTTTCTTTCTTGAAATGTATATCTTTCATAGGGACCTTCAATAGCCTGTATATCATTGAGTGAAAGCTGGCCAATTTTTGGGACCACGGATGATTCGAATCTGATGGTATCGTGACTTCTGTAGTTGTTGGTTTACGGTATATTTGAAATATATGTATTCCATTTTCTTTGGATATTGTCAAATCCAGGTAATTAATTTCATCTTTTTGCGTCTCGGATGTAAATTTTATGGTTTTTGACAGTGAGTTTAGGTATGTTAGTAGTTCTTTAGAATCTTCATTATTTCCGTCAAAAAGACAAATTACATCGTCAACGTACCTAAACCAATAAATAATTTTCTTTCTTAATGGGTTGTCTTCATTCATGATTTTCTTTACTTCTAAGTTATGTAAAAATATGTCAGCTAAGAGTCCCGAAAGCGGTGATCCCATTGGTAAACCATCTTGTTGTAAGTAGAATGAGGAGTTATATTTGAAATAGTTTTGGTTTAACGATGTTCTTGTTAAATTAATTATATCTTGGATCTTGTTTTTCTTTAATGTTTTACTTTCTTTAAGGTCTGTTTCTAGAATATTTAAGGTTTCTTTAATAGGGACGTTTGTATACATATTAGTGATGTCAAAGGATAGAAATAATGCATTTTGCGGTACTTCAATATCTTTGATTTTGCTGATAAGGTCATACGTGTTAGAAATATCATACCTATTTTGCCAAACAATGCTGGTCTTGATTCTATTCTGTAAATACTTACAGAGTTTATAACTCGGCGCTGTTTGGAAATTGACCACTGGCCTAATGGGAATGCCACTCTTATGAGTTTTCGGTAGACCTCGCAGTAATGGTGCTCTTGGTTTGTCCATTTTTAATGCAGCTTTTTCTTTTAGAGATAATGTTTTGCATTTCGTTATAATAGCATTAGTTGATTTCGAGTAGTCTTCAGTTGGGTCAGCAGTGAGTGTTTCAAAATTATCATCTTTTAAGAAATCCTCTACTTTAGAATCATACTCATCTCTGTTTATGATTACCACTGCGTTGCCTTTGTCTGCCTTTGTAATTATAGAGTTATTTTCATTTAATTTGGATGAAATTGAATTGACTAGGAGTATTTCTTCTTTAGCTTTCTTCTTCATACTTTGCTTTAGTGTCATTGTTTTTGATTTTTCAATTTCATGAATCAAGTTATAACGGATAGGGTCTTGTAAGTTTACATTTTTCTTTCTGATAGCAACTTCAAAATCAATAAGGTCGTCTTTGATTATTCTTTTTCTATCATCAAGATTAATGTTATATTTTATACTTCTGTTCAGCAAAGCTGTTTCTTCATTTGTAAATTCAATTGAAGTGAGATTTTCCAATGCTGGGGAGAATTGATTTTGGACGTTCTCGTAGGGTTCTAGTTCTTTTGTTTTTTGTCTTTGAAGCAAATTATGTAGCTTCTTTTCATGAGTTGTTCTTTTTTTCATTAATAAAGGTTTTATCCAGCTAGAAATGTGATGTAAAATTTCTTCTATACTTTCATTATGATATTGTTTAGCCATATCTTCATAAGCCTTTTCCATTGATTCATTAGTTGTTTTTAACTTGGCATATAGATAACTAACTTCTTCTTTGATCCAAATTTTTCTTGCGGTTTCTAATGTTTTTTTGGCAGCTTGCGAAGTTGATTTTGTATGTATTTGTACATAATTCGGAATCAAGCCTTTAGATAAACACGTTTTGTTGAATCGAATATCTTCTTTCAATTTTTGTACTTTAAGCCATAGGTATTTGTATGTTTGAACAATATTATGGTTGTTAGCCATTTCTATCTGATTATCGACAAATTTTGTTAGTAGGGCTACTAGTATTAATAGTTTTACAAACATTTTAAAGAAACAAAGTACCCTTTTTCATTTTTATTTTTATTAGATGACTATAGTTTCGGCACTAGGCCATTATCAAATCTATGTAAACAAAAGTAATCTTATAAACTAAACATAACAAATAACATATTATCATATGATAACATTTATGGCTTGGTTTCTATTCTATAATGTTCATGCTTTCTTTCTTCTTTTAACTTGGATATTATATGAAGTACAAAATTATTGATAGTCTTATTTTATCTGGTAAATCTTTTTAAAAATAGCATTCTCTTGATTAATATGCATAGAGTTTAATAATTTGTCTGGCCATTTTTTATTATGTATGTAAATAAAAAGATCTTCTTTGACATTCAGCCTTTCTTTGTTCTTTTCATAATCGAGTATTTTTAGATTATCTTGAATATTAGTGAAGCTGTGTTTAGATTTTATAAGGTGGTCTGCGTAGTTGGACTTCATTGATGTCATGTTCTTGGAATTGAACGCTTGAATGTGCTCTTTGAATCTAATTTGGAAGCTTCTTTTAGTTTGTCCAATGTATATTTTATCGCAGTCACCACACTGAATCTGATAAATCCCAGCTTTGTTGTAGTCATTCGCGTTGCTTTTATTTTCATTCTTCTTCCGGATGTTCTGGATCATTTTTAGCGAGTTGTTCTTTGTTTTGTAGCTAACTTTCATAGGAGTGTTTTTGAAGGTTTGCCTTACCGCTTTATTTAAAGTTGTGTTGTGTGGTAGACATATGTATTCAACTTCTTCTTCGATTGTTCTTGTCACGTTCTGATTTTCTAGTTTGTTCTGTTTTCTTTTTATCATTTTCTCGATCATTTGCGGTTTGTATCCATTTTTTATAGCTATATATTTTATGGTTTCTTTTTCTTTCTTGAAATGTATATCTTTCATAGGGACCTTCAATAGCCTGTATATCATTGAGTGAAAGCTGGCCAATTTTTGGGACCACGGATGATTCGAATCTGATGGTATCGTGACTTCTGTAGTTGTTGGTTTACGGTATATTTGAAATATATGTATTCCATTTTCTTTGGATATTGTCAAATCCAGGTAATTAATTTCATCTTTTTGCGTCTCGGATGTAAATTTTATGGTTTTTGACAGTGAGTTTAGGTATGTTAGTAGTTCTTTAGAATCTTCATTATTTCCGTCAAAAAGACAAATTACATCGTCAACGTACCTAAACCAATAAATAATTTTCTTTCTTAATGGGTTGTCTTCATTCATGATTTTCTTTACTTCTAAGTTATGTAAAAATATGTCAGCTAAGAGTCCCGAAAGCGGTGATCCCATTGGTAAACCATCTTGTTGTAAGTAGAATGAGGAGTTATATTTGAAATAGTTTTGGTTTAACGATGTTCTTGTTAAATTAATTATATCTTGGATCTTGTTTTTCTTTAATGTTTTACTTTCTTTAAGGTCTGTTTCTAGAATATTTAAGGTTTCTTTAATAGGGACGTTTGTATACATATTAGTGATGTCAAAGGATAGAAATAATGCATTTTGCGGTACTTCAATATCTTTGATTTTGCTGATAAGGTCATACGTGTTAGAAATATCATACCTATTTTGCCAAACAATGCTGGTCTTGATTCTATTCTGTAAATACTTACAGAGTTTATAACTCGGCGCTGTTTGGAAATTGACCACTGGCCTAATGGGAATGCCACTCTTATGAGTTTTCGGTAGACCTCGCAGTAATGGTGCTCTTGGTTTGTCCATTTTTAATGCAGCTTTTTCTTTTAGAGATAATGTTTTGCATTTCGTTATAATAGCATTAGTTGATTTCGAGTAGTCTTCAGTTGGGTCAGCAGTGAGTGTTTCAAAATTATCATCTTTTAAGAAATCCTCTACTTTAGAATCATACTCATCTCTGTTTATGATTACCACTGCGTTGCCTTTGTCTGCCTTTGTAATTATAGAGTTATTTTCATTTAATTTGGATGAAATTGAATTGACTAGGAGTATTTCTTCTTTAGCTTTCTTCTTCATACTTTGCTTTAGTGTCATTGTTTTTGATTTTTCAATTTCATGAATCAAGTTATAACGGATAGGGTCTTGTAAGTTTACATTTTTCTTTCTGATAGCAACTTCAAAATCAATAAGGTCGTCTTTGATTATTCTTTTTCTATCATCAAGATTAATGTTATATTTTATACTTCTGTTCAGCAAAGCTGTTTCTTCATTTGTAAATTCAATTGAAGTGAGATTTTCCAATGCTGGGGAGAATTGATTTTGGACGTTCTCGTAGGGTTCTAGTTCTTTTGTTTTTTGTCTTTGAAGCAAATTATGTAGCTTCTTTTCATGAGTTGTTCTTTTTTTCATTAATAAAGGTTTTATCCAGCTAGAAATGTGATGTAAAATTTCTTCTATACTTTCATTATGATATTGTTTAGCCATATCTTCATAAGCCTTTTCCATTGATTCATTAGTTGTTTTTAACTTGGCATATAGATAACTAACTTCTTCTTTGATCCAAATTTTTCTTGCGGTTTCTAATGTTTTTTTGGCAGCTTGCGAAGTTGATTTTGTATGTATTTGTACATAATTCGGAATCAAGCCTTTAGATAAACACGTTTTGTTGAATCGAATATCTTCTTTCAATTTTTGTACTTTAAGCCATAGGTATTTGTATGTTTGAACAATATTATGGTTGTTAGCCATTTCTATCTGATTATCGACAAATTTTGTTAGTAGGGCTACTAGTATTAATAGTTTTACAAACATTTTAAAGAAACAAAGTACCCTTTTTCATTTTTATTTTTATTAGATGACTATAGTTTCGGCACTAGGCCATTATCAAATCTATGTAAACAAAAGTAATCTTATAAACTAAACATAACAAATAACATATTATCATATGATAACATTTATGGCTTGGTTTCTATTCTATAATGTTCATGCTTTCTTTCTTCTTTTAACTTGGATATTATATGAAGTACAAAATTATTGATAGTCTTATTTTATCTGGTAAATCTTTTTAAAAATAGCATTCTCTTGATTAATATGCATAGAGTTTAATAATTTGTCTGGCCATTTTTTATTATGTATGTAAATAAAAAGATCTTCTTTGACATTCAGCCTTTCTTTGTTCTTTTCATAATCGAGTATTTTTAGATTATCTTGAATATTAGTGAAGCTGTGTTTAGATTTTATAAGGTGGTCTGCGTAGTTGGACTTCATTGATGTCATGTACTCATATAATTATATATAGTATAAAGTTGACCATGACACTATTTCATGTATTATTCATGTATATTATTATAAAATTTCCTTTGTTTGTTATTTTTACAAATTAAATATTGTTTAAAAGTTCAGATAAAGTGATTCTAAATTTTATGCAGTCAAAAAGTTTAAATAAATAAAATACAGGACTGGAATAGGAAAACGTAAAATACACAACATAAACCTGGTGTAATAGGAATTCATCCGCTACACGCATATTTCATTTGTCAACTAGGCAATCGTAGGTTATAAGTGTTTCAGTGTACTAACGTTTGACGCAGCCGATCTGTGGGTTGCCCGAGTAGCCGGGCCGACAGAAGCAGATGGCGTAGTGGTTGGTGACGCGGCACTCTGCGTTGGGCCCACAGTTGCAGGGGCTGATGCACAGTTGGTTGACACAAGACTCCTTCAGGCTGCAGTCACTGTTGGCGGTACAGCCCACTGTGATGGCGTCCGCTGCGGACAGAGAAAAATCCGTGAAAACCGACTCTTTACAGGGTTTTTAAGAATTTTCAATTTATAATGCTCTGAATTTTTGTTGACTCCCAGACCCCCTTTGGAACAACTTCCACTCTAAAAATACTTTCCCCACTACTAATCTTTTCCCTCTACCCCTCTTTCCAATTTTGTATGTTTAGTAAATATTTCATTCAAACTTATATTAAACAAACAAAATTCAACATGAAGAATATTTTTTTGAGAATATGTTGGTTTTCTTTTAAGATTTACACACTTGTGATATTGATATATAACAAAAGCTTTATCTTTAAGTTCCCTGACTTATTATTCCCTAACTTCAGTTATCTTCCTGACTTTCCCTGATCCAATTGTGAACTCCTGATAATAGAAACCCTACGGTTAAGGGATTACTCAGTCCACATTTTAAGTTAAATTTGAAAACACCAATAAACATAACAATTTTTTTTAGGTAAATTGAAAAACTAATTCTATTATTTAATGGAGCAAATACATACGTGGTCGGCACTCGATGCGGGCGTCTCCCAGGAAGCCTGCTGGACAGCGGCAGACCGGCTGGTGGCTCTCAACATGACAGAACGCGCCGCGCGCGCAGTTGTTGGCAACACACGGGTTGACGCAGCGTTGGTTGACGCAGGATCTGTCCCATGGGCACTCGTCATCACGCACACACTCGGGTACAATGACCGGTGGTGCTTGCGTCGGTACTGCAATAAGAGGATGGAGGATTTGTAGTTACTTTAAAGCTTCAAAAATGGGCATGAGAGGGATTTTAAAAGTGTAATTAATGGTTTAATTTAATTTCATTTATTTAATGTCACATTACATTTGATTTTACAGAAAAAAATTCTGCTCAAACAGGTGACTAGTCAGCACATGATTTGATTTAAATCTAAAATCTAAATTCAAACAATATATAATATATGTTAAATATATTATATTTAACATAATGGTATGGTGTTGTATCAATTTAGAAACTGAAATCGTCATTGAAAAACTCTTCAACGAAATAGTAGGCTCTTTTTATCAGGAAATTCTTGAACAATTTGAGCTATTTAACATCTTTGAGATTTATTATTGCAAATGGAAAGACACAAAGAGTGGTTTAAATACTTTCCATTACTCAGCTTGAATCCTTGTCAGTGCTGGCAAACAGCACTGGCAGTTAACAGTTAACCTACTTTTTAAGAAGACTTACACTTTTTGCAAAATGTTAAATATTTGGCCACTTTTAGAAGAGTTTAATTTTGACTTTAGAAGATGAAAAACCTTACGCTGAAATTATATTGATAACTCAATTAATGTAAAATAAATGAATTAAAGATTTTATTTTTTTGATATTTTTTGAGATATTAAAATGTATCTAACATCTTGAAAAAATCTTTAATGAAAATTCATTTAAACCAATCATTGTAGATGTTTATGGCATCTTTTTTGAAAAATTACTTTTTCCTAACATTCTGAGGAAATATCAAAGAATTTAACAAACATATTTAATTAAAAATGGTCTGAAATTATCCATTGTAAATAATCCTTGAACACAAAATAATTTTACCATTGTTGTATGATATACAATACAGTACCTAAAGTAACTTTTGCTGAGTGTGATGCTGTAAAACAATACTTTAATTTTAAACAAAGCCAGAGACAAACAAATGATGGTTGGGATATGTTAGGAGCTTTTACTTTTCCAAAGATACTGAGACTTGGCAGTAGGTCTACTTACAGAAGGAGCACTCCAGATGTGGGTTGCCCACGAAGCCTGGAGGACAAGAGCAGACGGCCGTGTGTTGCTGGGACGTGCACAGGGCGTTGAGGCCGCACGGGTCGACACGACACGCCTCCACGCAGCTGCCACGTACACAGCGGTCGGGGTCGGCGCAGTCCGTGTCCACTCGGCATTGTGGCACCGCGTGGGCTATGGACAACAATTGATCAGCTGATACGTCTTGTTTTAAGTAGAGATAGATAAATGGCAATTGGGGAGCTCACAATTGCAACACTGACAACACAAGAGTTGACAAAGCTCTTCTTTCACAATAGTTAATGATGGTTATGCATAAAACTCTAAAACATTTCTATAACAAGTTAAAATCACTGATAATTGATCTTTAATACTAATTTGAGGTTCCTCTTTTTAGATTGAAGGATTAATTACTTTTTTGGTGAATAGATGACAACTTCTTACCAAGTGGAACAAATTTAAACTCTAGAGAAATTAAAACTTAATACTACAGTTACTTTGATAATTCCATCAATGTAAAACCAAACTGTAGCTTATAATATTTTTAATTTTCATAAATTTTCATTGTAAGATCAAACAGTAAGACTCACCAATAGCTTTGCACCTTCCGTCGTAGTCAGGCACCGTATCGGGTGGACACTGGCAGTAGACGGTTCGCAGTGGAAGTGTGTCTTGAACGCGACACTCCTGGTCAGGTGAACACATGTTGGCGGCGCGGCACGGGTCGGCACATCTAGCGTTGATACACGCAAGGCGCGACGGGCAGTCCGCGTCACTCTCGCATTCTACCTTGACGGGTCTGCGCGTCTCATCCTCACCTGTACATGGGCAAGTCAACAGTTCATTCAACAATTGAAACTTTAGAACTTCAAAAGTTTAAAGAAAGTGAAGTGATGTTTTTGTTTTTAGAATAGATGAAAATCATAAAAAATTTACATTTAATTAGGATTGGTTAGCACTTGTTTCAATTGTTACAATTTACTCTCAATTACAATTGCTTATTCAGAGCAAATTTTAGATTTATTTTTCCCAGTTTAGAGACAATTTAAAGTTGTGTGGTACTTACAGGCTCAACACCTATAATAGTTTTCACAAAGTCCTTGCATTAAAAAGAAAAAAAGATTGTTAGTTTAAAATGTAATGATACAATTATTTAACAGATTTAAAAAATTAAACAATTTTATATTTAATGACAAATTAGCCTGAAATACAGTACAAATTATAAATGAACATGATGAATCCAAACGAGATCATGGGAACAGGATAAATAGTTTAAAATAAACAAACCATTGAACCTTTTTACAATGTAGACTCAGTTTTTCTTTGTAAATATTTGTAACACTTGTTAAGGAATAAAAATGAATAGCCCCATATTATTTTTAGGGTAAAAAAAAACAAGTTCAATGATGAGAAGAAGTTTCATGCAAGTTGTTTAGAATAAAGTGAAAACAAATCAATCAAATTCCAAGTTAAAAGATCGCACTCACGTTCGCAGGCGATGTAAGCGTTGCCCTGAGTGCCGGGTGGACAGCTGCACACGGGCTGGTGGTTCTTGGCCGTGCACTGCGCCGTGTCCGCACACGTGTCGCTCTCGCACACCGGGCGACAAACGCGGTTCAGTCGGTCGCACGCCTCGTGGTCTGCGCAGTCCTCGTTGTATTGGCACACACCTCGTGTGCACGACAGGAGCGGGTTGCCTTGCGTCCCGGCTGGGCACACGCAGGTAGCGCGGTGCGGTGATGTTACCTGCGATGATGTACGATGAGTACAAAGTTAGGGTATTTATTTACATTGAAAAATCAACGATATAAAATTTGACTGGGTGGGGAGGGGGGTTCTACGCTTAAGAAAGTAATAAGTTTTAATACATAAAAATGTATCATTTTCTGAAGTTTCTAGAATTTAATAATGAACTAAAAAATTGATTTTCAAACAAATTGCATTGTTTAAAGCTCTAAACAATACTAAGTTTTTAGTCATACCAGTTGTAATTTAGCCTATGTTAAATTTGGACATTTTTTATGGATTATTTGGACAAAACGAGAGTTTTGTATTTTTTGTAACATAATATCGATCACATGTACTAATAAATGGTTTACACACAAATAAACCTTACCATAAAGGAAATAGATTTTTAAAAATAAACTCTTTTAAAAACTTATTAATTTTAAATTAACTTTCTTCAAAATTTCTACAAAATTGATAATGGTCTGACGATGTATTCATTGAATATGAAAGGCCTTACCAAATCAAATTTTAATTTATTGGAAATTTTGAAGAAAGTTAATTTAAAATTAATAACAGTTCCAATAAGAAGAGCTTCTTAAAATGAATCTTTTAAAAATGTTCATCCATTTCTTTCAAGGAAAACAAGTTGAACGTGAAGAATGTTACAGTTTGTCTTACAAGAAGCCAGCTAAAACAATATACAACTTTAAAATGACATTAAACCAAGATTGTTTTCATCCTGACGGATTATTTCCTAACAAAGCTTATTGAGTGTGACGTTGGCGACATCTCACCTTGCACTCTGCCCCTCGTCCACATGACAGAGAGAGACACGGCGACACACAACTGCCTCCGACACAGGCCTTGTCGTACAAGCAGTCCGAGTCCACCTTGCACTCCGCTGAACAGAAACAACACTTGTCACACAGAATCGATCACTTTCATTTCACGTGTCCAGTAAAGTAAGATTAATAACATTAGAAATAAAATAAAAGTCAATTGTTGAAAATCTGTTTTACATATAAAACAAAGAAATTAACTGAGTGACAGGTTTATAAGAAAATTAATTGAATATAGTCAAGAATTACTATTCCACAACCTCTAAAAAAACAAAGTAAAATATGTTTATACTGAATAGTAGACGTCATCACAAGGTTATTTTCTAAGAATTAATATTTTTTGTCAACATAAATTCTACAAACTAAATTTGGTGGTATAAAATTCAATTTACTCTCTCCCACAAAATTAATATGCTATTGTTTAACACCTGAGAAATACATACTTGGTACCAGGAAAATAGAAGGTATTAACATATTGTTGTCCTCCAACCATGATTGAAAGTAGCCAGTAGTACTCTCTAAACTTTATTTTATTTTTATATTTTAGGTAGATACATGTTGTGCCTCTTACGGTATTGAATACGGTATTAACAATATTTTTGGTTATCATAATGTTCAATTGACTCACGTTTGTAGCACTGCACTTGTGGGTTGCCGGCCCAGCCGTTGGGGCAGTTGCAGATGGCGCGGTGGCTGCTGACCGAACACTCGGCGTTAAGTCCGCACGGGTCGGCGACCACGCACGGGTTCTGACATCTTGTGTTGATGCATGCCAGGTGATTGGCGCACTCCGAGTCAGCTGTGCACTCGGGCGATGCCAGTGGCTCTGTGGGACATGGTGCTTGTTAGCGTGTAAAGCGGGAATATTCGGAAGGTGGGGGTGATTCATTTATGTTAATCAGATGGAAATTCATTCTGTTCCTGCATTTCTGTGAGGGGAGTAACGAGTAATATTCTCCTTTTCTAAAAAAAAAAACTTTGAAGAACTTTGAAAACATTCTCTTAGGTAACTAAATGGCAAATTTTATCTACAGTAAATATTTCTGATTTGTTGTCATGAAGAGATATAAAGCGACTGTGACAAGGCAAGTTGAAGTTATTTGATGCGGGTATAGTCTATTTATTCCAAACCCTGTAATTCCAAAAGTCCACCTATTTAAACACCATTTTCACAAAATGTAACGATTTTTTTTTTTTGTTTGAGAACTGGAAAGACAAGAAAATATACATATCTTTAATGACATAACTTTTAAAACTTATTTTTTGTTCTCAAAAGTAATTTCAAATATTGAAGAAATCATCGGAGAAAAAGCTCAGGTTTGTTGGCTTCTCTGATAAAAAATAAAGCCTAAGTTCAGTGAAAATGTCTTATACTTATTCATTTTTTAAGTTTATCAGTTGACTAAACCAATCAATCACTATGAATATAAATTATTACATTAAACAGTTATATAGTAAAGTAACCTAACACTGACTTAACAAAGCTTTAAAATCAATTTGTTCAGTCTTTACTATGAGCATTTGCTGATTGTTATTCAACCATTCTACCACCGATAACGTGTCAGGTATACAAAGGTGCATACCTTTGTAGCAGTTGACGAAAGCGTTGCCCATCAGGCCGGGCGGACACCTACAGTTGGCGCGGTGGTTGGTAGCTTCGCACAGAGCGTTGGGCGCGCACGGGTTGGTGACAGCACAAGGGTTGACACAACGCCTGTTGAGACACGTGTCTGTGATCGGACACTCGTCGTCCGACTTGCACCCTGGCTCTTCAGACGGGGCTAAGCAGCGAAACAGCGAGTCAGCAAAACATCAACCATGAAGTTAATGAGTGCATTACAGTAGAACATGGATAATTCAAACGTTTCTAATTATAAATTGTGTTTATTTTAGTCTTTCTTTTCATCACCAGAACATTGAATAAATTAAAATATATGAGCCAGTTTGATGTTTCAGATATCAAATCTTTTCCTTTATTTCATAATCTTTTCTTTTATTTTAGTTATAGATTATTTTGTAAACCATTGTTGACGCCATTCTTTGTACAGTGTACATATAAATGAATAAAGATGATTTGAATTGAAATGAATTGAATATAAATGACTTAGGTTTGAACTATCTAGGTTCCACTGAACTACACTACACTTTTACAAAAGTAAACTATAAATAGATTATTATTTTACCTGTCAACTAAATGTGTTATATCAAAATCTCAAAAAATCATATATTTTTAATAGCTCTGAATTAATTTTAAAACTAATTAATTACATTAATTTTGATTAGTACAATCTGGTGTGTGCTGTTATTTTTGGAAGGGAATCAGGGTAAAGGGGAGGGGTGGTTAATGCTATTGAAGCTGTGGTTATGTCAACTGAGTTCCTGGAAACATAAAACAAAACAGGTTAGTCATTTGGTTTTAAGAACGTAAGTCAGCCATAAATACACAATTCACTTTATTCTTAATAGTTACACTTGTTAAAACGTTATTTAATTCAATTCAGATTGATTAAATCAACAATAAATAAATCAAAGAGGATACTGATAGTTTTTTTTTTTTAGAGCTTTAATAAACTTTTTCTTGTGAAAAATATGTTGAATTTATAATAAAATTTTTTGCTTCTTTACAAAAAATAATTGGTAAAAATTAAATTACTAAAAAGTAAACAAATTAAAAATTTATAATGCAATCAACCAAATTCTATAATTTAATTTTTAGTCAAAGTATTAATGATTTTTTTTTCAAACCAATACATTTTTTAAAATTACGACGAAAAGAGGAGCACAATCGTTTTGTTTGTCGTCACCAGTGTTGCCACCTACCAGGTCTACACTCGACGTCCGCGTCGCCCACGTATCCCGGCAGGCACATGCAGCTCATCGTCCGCAGTGGCAGTGTGTCCACCACAACACACTCGGCGTTGGCGCCGCAAGGACTTGTCTCAACGCACGGGTTGCGACACGCGCCGCTGAAACACGCCAACTTGCTGGCGCAATCGGCGTCCATGCGGCACTGAGGCGGAATGTCCATTGGGGCTGCAACAGTGGAATATTAAATTAATTTTTATAGAGAGTATAAAAAACATTTAAGATCTCAGTAGAATTGTAATGTTAGTTGGCGAATATGAAAAAGTTCTTGGAGAGCTGATTTTTTTCTGAAATTTTCTTAAAAAAATACCTATTGTTCCCTAGAATAGTCCCTAAAATCCCCAATGAGTATCGTACTTAAAAAGGACATATAAGGCCACGATGAGTTCTTGCAATGAGTAAATGTTTCATGATTAATAATTTGTATAAATAAGGTACCGGTAATAATAAAGGAGGAGAGGCCTGCAAGGCTATTATAAACCTTAACTGGAAGAAATGACTAGGGTAATGACAAGACTTCAAACTTACAAACTGGCAGTCCAAAAGTTTTTTTTTCAACCAAATTTTGACTTGATTTAACTACAACTATATTATTGTTGGATACAGAAAATATCAGGTAGACAAATAAAAATTTAGGAAAGACTATGGTATATGGATCTTACCATTTGGTTTAATTATCAAACATACTCATTGGTTTTATCAACAAAAGTTATGAATCAGATAAATAAAAATTTTAATTACTGTGGACATTAAGAAAGTAATTTTTATGACGATGATGATGTTAAGTGAATCGTCTATGATATCTTACTGCTCTGGTTATAAAAATAATTTCAATTCAATATTTTATTGTCATTTCTTTTCAAGAAAATTGAGTTACCTGTATTAACTTTATTGGTTTATTTATATAATTGAATATAAAAATCATTACTAATAATATAGGGTGGTTATAAATTATTGGGTAAATAAATTGAATAAATAAGCAACCAAGCAAATTAGAAACATTGGAATAGTTCTATTAAATACCATATTTTATACAGTTTTCATCACAATACATGAAAAAATTACAATTACATAATTATTTTTAGAATTAAACAAAACCATTCCACTTTCTCTTCATAGTCTATTCGTGTTTTTAATTTGCTATTTAATAAAATAATTCCCGTGTTTCTAAATTGCTTGTTTATTTATTTATTTATTTATTTTAATAATGGGTCCAATTGTTGTACCCGTCATTGAAGGTCACTCACCGATGGCGCAGTTGACGTGAGGGTCTCCGGTGTAGCCCGGGGGACAGCGGCAGGTGGCTCGATGGTTGATGACGTTGCACAGTGCGGACGGTGCGCAATCGCACGGGTCCTGACACGTTTGGTCGCGGCACGCGAGGTGCGCCGGACACTCGGCATCCGTGAGACACTGCGGTCGGTCGCAGCGGACCTGCGGGTCTCCAAAGTACTGCGGCAGGCAGTAGCAGCGCGCGCGGGCTCCTGCGTCCACGCGACACTCTGCGTTGATGCCACACTGCGTGAAGGCACACGGGTTGACACACTCGCGGTTGACGCAAGCTTGAGTTGGTGGGCACTCGGAGTCTGCTCGGCAACCGACTGTGACAAAAAAGCACATGAAATATTGAGAAAAAATTATGGAATCTGTATAGGCTTTAATACTATTATGTAACTTACAGAGTAAGCTTGAAACTGTAAATCGTTTTTTTTAACTTATTATGTATTGGTGGATGTCAGACAAACAGTCTACACAGTTATTTTAATTTTTAAAGCAGAAAAGATTATCGAGTTTAAAAAAAGTCAAACTAAAATTTATTCTTTAAATGGATGTAGATCTTTGGGTAATTTGATCTGAAATGTTAAATAAATAAAGTAATTCATTTCAAACTTTTCTACTTTGTATGTTTTAATACAAAGTATATGAAGTAAGATGTCATGATTAAAATTTAAAAAAAAAATCATTTAAATACCTAAAGTACTTTATGTGAAACAGTAGTGAATGACCTTAAATTTCCAGGTAAGCTTTAAAGCAATATCAAAACAAAAAATAAAATTTTAAATACAGTAGAACCTTCCATATTCGACCATGACGGGGCCAAGGTTGGAACAACAAAAAAGTCGGATAACGGGAGGAGCAAATAAAATGCATTTCCTAGGTAGAAAAATAGCTACACAGAATTGTAATACAACTTTATCGTACCTATGACACCTTAACTGAAACATCAAAATATGTATAGTATATGAAATATTACAGTAATTATACATATGTGTAAAACAAATTGTAGTGCGTAGAATTAGTCTTTCACGTTTCGTCAGGCTCAGCAACGATAGGAGCGTGAGAATCACGGATAGACGGTCGGACACTGGGTCGGGTATCGGGAGGAATCGGTTATCGGGAGGTTGGATAAGGGAGGTTCTACTGTACTTGGTTTTCAACAAACTTGTATTAAAATAAGCATAGGATGCTGCATAATTCATTCATAGTTATTTAATAAATTATGGTAAAATTCGGGGCTAACACTGTGAGTTTTAATAAATTATGGTAGTTTGTAACAGGTGTCTTCTTTAATAAGCACATTAACTGGTTGTCATACATATCAAAATGGAGACCCTCTAATTAAGTACCAACTAAGTATAAGTAAAAACACAATTAGTTGTTACTTCTTAGATTTGTAATAAGTTTAACAAAGTAGTGCGTAGTTTTACAAGGTAGTACGTAGTTTTACAAAGTAGTGCGTAGTTTTACAAGGTAGTACATAGAGTAGAGGTGGGTGTTACTCACTCTCGAAGCACTGTAGGTGAGCGTCGCCGGTGAGGCCGTCCCTGCACACGCAGAGCGGCCGGTGCCGTTGCACGTGACACATGGCGTTGGCGGCGCACACGTTCGGCTCGGCGCACGGGTTGCGGCACACCTCGTTGATACAGGCCTTGTCGTTGGTGCATTCAGAGTCGGATGTACACTCCGGCTTCGGTGCTGCAACGGAAATGGTTGGAATGACTAACTAAATTGATTTGAAACTTTATTCTAAAGAAATGGCTTGGCTTATATTTTGATTAAAGACTTTTTTTATTAGCATGATACTTGTTGTTTGCAATCAGAAATGAAAAACAAACATCTACAACACTATAAAAAATGTTGGTTTTTGAGTGTTGTAGATGTTTGTTTTTTATTTATGAATTGGTTAAAACACTCTGATGTTAATTTATTATTTGATCACAAATGAAAAAAAAAACAGTGACAGTTAGAAGAGGTTTTGTGAATTAGTGCTTCAGGTGTATAAGTAAGAAAACAATGAGAGAAGTCAGGTAGGGATAAATAAATTGATATGTGTTTAAACTTTTTAATTTATTGGACTCCAATAAAAAAACCTCTTTACATTTTTTTCTCAAGGCCTATTTTATTTTTGAGTTATAAAGTTTATTGCAGCAGAAACCAAGTACGCATCACGAAAATTACAGCAGTCAAAGTTATAATGTTTATTGCCATTTTTGTGTAAAAAAGCATATATTTTACGTAAAAAACTTAAAATAATAGTTTTTTCAACAAGATCTTACTATATAATATTCAAAATTACATACTATCTTTGAGAATAAAATAATTATTCAATAAATAATTAATACTATCAATATTTTTTTTAATCAGAGTAATTTAAAATAAAATGAAAACCAGTATCTGCTACTTCATTTTTTACCTGTAAACAGGTTAATTGAAAACTTATCAACTGTTAAAATTACCTAATAATAACAGTATATTGTTTGTAAAAAATCTTCGTTATGAATAATTAATCTCTTACCTTGTTGGTCCACCCTGACGGTACACTGCAGCCGTGGCTCTCCCTCGTAGCCAGGTGGACATGAGCACACGGCGTTGTGGTTGACCACCTGACATATAGCATTGAGTCCACAAGCGTCCACGCACGGATCACGACACCGCTGCGAGAAACACGCCTTGTCACGCGGGCAGTCCTGGTTGATGATACATTCTGGGTAGACACAGCTGGCGGCGCCATTCACCACCCGGCACTGGCCATTGTAGCCGCACGGCGACGGGTTGCACGGGTCCGATGGCGGCGCTGCAATGAGATTGCGATGTAGGAACAGTGGAAAAGGATTGTTCGATGAGAGTTTTATTGTACTGTATATTATTGAAGGTATTGTGACTGACTGCATGGTAAACAGATTATGGTATAGAGTTATGACAAATAAATTATTTCAATCCCAACAAAATTTACTGAAACTTTTTTTAGGTTTAGAACGTTTAAGCTTGATAAAAAATAACAGATATATCGCTCAAATAAGGAGTTTATTAATCTTTAGATATGTTACTTTTACTTCCTCATAAAAGTAACCTGCATGAAGTAGCATATCCTCTTCAAAATTTTCAGCAAAAAAGAAGATAAGTCTAGAATTACTAGTATTCATGGAAATAACTATGGAATGCCATTGTATTTTGATTTTTAATTAGCTCCATAAAGAATATTAAAAATCAATGGAGGTTAAATTTTTTTGTCAGATAACTGCAGATAATTTTTTTATTATTTTATACCACAATCCTTGGAGTGGATCTAAGTTTTTTTTTATATCTTGATAATATTGAAAGTCTGTGATATTAAAAAAAGTAAAAAGCATATCACAAATTTTTATTACTGGACAAGTTTTTATCAGGTTGAATTTACGCCTGAAATTTAAGTTAGATCTTTAGAGTTTTCTTCCTGTCAGATCATAACAATCATGATACTTCTATGCAAACTTTATTAACTTTTAAAAAAGCTATTAACTTTTATACCATCTGTTCTGTTTTGTAATGCATTTTAAACAATTTTGATTGAAGTAGTCATAACCCTTTAAAAACATAAAGCAACTTACGAGTCATGTCTTTACATTCGGTGAACGGGTCGCCCACGAGCGGGGGCGGACAGCTGCACACCGGACTGTGGTTGATGGTGTTGCAGGTTGCTCGGAAGCCACACACGCCGGGGCACGGGTCCACGCACTTGTTGTTGACGCACGCTCGGTTGCGGGGGCAGTCCGCACTGATGACACACTCTGGCCGACAGCCCGAGGTGCTCGGTGACCCCTGGAACCCGGGCAGGCACTCGCACGACGCGGCACCGTTGATGTTGCGACACACGGTGTTGGGGCCGCACGGCGACGGGATACACGGGTCCAGCGGCGACGCCTCTGCGAACGGACAGTGAGGTGAGGAGGCGGTACAGTGTTGGTGGCAATTTGAAAATACAAGCTGCAGTTAAAACTGGTTTTAAAAAATAAATGGGTTTTTTAAAATAGGAAATATGGGGTTTGGTGAACTCTTAGCTCTAGGGCCTGGGAGGCCAGTGTAAGACACAAATAACATACAATAGAGTCCCGTAAACCCGGACTAATGTGGATTGAACAGTGTCCGGGTTTGCGAAATTCTGGGTATCGGAAAAGGAGTAAGTTTAAAAAAAGGTAGAAATAGTTTGCATTATTCCTATAAAATCCTTTATTTATTGAACATTCTTTATTTTAATACGCAAAGTTTATTTATTATATAATGTACATAATATAAAAATTAAAAAGGTTTAGTTTAACTTTAGATTTAGTTTTAGTTTGAGATAAAACTTAATCTGTTAAAACAGACATAAATAAAAACTAAAACTGTTCTGTAGTCTCCGAGCAATGCCATGGAGCTTAGCGCCTTATAACCTGTGTACTTTTCTGCTCTGGCAGGCTTCTCAAGTTATCCAAAATTCCAGGTTATCAAAGTACAAATTTCAGGGACTCTACTATATTTAAATTTGTTTTGTAACTTCATGCAAAATTGAAATAAGTGGTTTAAAATATTTTATCCAACAATATAATTGGGTTTATGAAGTACTTTCCTTCTTTTCTTTCTTTTTTTTTTGAAGCAGGGTAAAATAAAATTATAAGTGCAAAAATATACATGCATACTCATGTACTTAATAGCAAAAATGAGTGCCCTCCTGTTTTCCTCAATAATAAGGTCAATCATTTTGATTTTTTATGATAATGACCAATCTTTAAGCTTAAATATATTTGTAACATAAAAGGTATCTAAATATGAGAATACATAACTGATTAACAAATAATTTATTAGAGGCGAGAGCTTTTTGGTTCTATGTATTTGATAAAAAAAACCATGATTTGTTATAAATGCATTTTAAAAGTTATAAAGCTAGCGCAGCTCACAGGCACTTCAGCTCTGCACTAATAATACAAATAATGGCTTATCTATTTAGTTATTTTTGATAAGACAATAACACAATTTAAATCATGGTTTTAAACCACTCAAAGATCAAGATAACCAAACCAGTTTGCCGAATTAAGTATAAATAACGAGAAACTATTAACCGGGCACCCATTTTTGGGCTGACAAAGGCTCCTTTTTAACTGAAGGTGTTATCTTGTTATACAAAGAAACAATCATCTAAAAATCTATATATATTTGTTATCAATAATCCCCACAAATAATATTGTGATTATATGGTTACAATACATTGGAAATAGTGGAAATATCCAAGAATTACGGGAAACTGTAATGGGATTCAGAGCTTAATTTATATAGGAAGCTCGAAGAAGACATTTTATCTTTAAACTTTCAACTGTGCTTTGATATCTATGATATATTCAGGACTGGGGAAAACTGCTATAATGTAATAGACAAGGGCTGTTTCATTAGCGGGTAAAACTATGTAAAAATTAGTACCCCAAAACGTCACTAGCCTGATCAGCTGGTACATGATATTCTTATGGACATCAGATTGATTACGTCACCGTCCTGACTCAAAAGCGGCATTTTCCAACATCAAAGGAATGAAACAGCCCTTCTTTTTTCATATGTTCTCCACAGTCCTGGATATATTCATGTTTGCTCAAAAATACAGAAATAATGGACAGACTGAAAAGTAACTGTGCATTATTAAGTAATATAGTTGTTTTAAAACAAGCTACTGATAGGATCGAAATTTCAGGTTGTTATGAGACCTACATGTGAAGGATTTGTCCATAGTCAAAGGAAAAATTGTATCGTAAATAAAACGAAAGTCTTATAGAAGTAAGAATAAAATTAAAACAATTAATGGATTTTGTAGGTTGACGGGGGGACACACAGAAAAATGTCATAAGTCATAAGATCATAATTGTAGTTCATTTGAATGCTGCCTAACATACTTTAAAGAAACTTTAAAGGGCGCATGGGGGCTGAGCCCCCATCGAGCCACAAACGAGTTTGCAACTATACTTTCATTTTTATGATAAATAATGGTGTCGTTGTTTACTCTATGAAATATTTATTGATCAACTGTAAATAATCGGAAAACATTTTGAATATTTTTCCAATCTATCACAATATCTGGCTTTTCATAGTACAATAAAGATAAACAGCACCTACCTTTGACCGGAGCTGGTGTGCACACTCTGAACGCGTCTCCGGTGAACCCGTCAGGACACGAGCAGATTGGGATGTGGTTGGAGACGGTGCAGATGGCGGACAGTCCGCACGTGCCGGGGCAAGGGTCCCGACACTTGGTGTTGATGCAGGCTTGGTTCATCGGGCAGTCAGAGCTCACGAGGCACTCAGGCCGGCAACCCTCATACGGGTTGCCTTGGAACTCGGGCAGACACTCGCAGACGGCGTATTGTGCGCTCTCCACACGGCAGCGGGCATTGGCGCCGCAAGGGGAGGGGAAGCAAGGGTCGGCGGGGGTTGCAGCGGTAGGGGGAGCAGCTGCAACACAAAAATGAGTCAGTACATGTAACGGTGAACAGATTAGGCCTCAACATGCAAACAATAAAACGTGCAACATGCAAAATGATAAACATGCAAATGGGCAAACATGCGATACACGATATAGCCTTGGTAAACGACAACTGAACATGATTCAACCACTAACAACGTAGAATCCTGAACCTCATCGATGTTAGGAACCAAAAACCTAACCAAAATTTCCTCCAAGTTGAATGGAATAACTGCTGAGCTTCACAGATTTGGAAATTCATCAATTCTCTTTGAAATATTTACTAAAATAAAAAAAAAAAATAAGTGATTGAATAATAAATTATACGGATTTACTCGTATAAAAGTAAAGATGAAAATCCAAAACATGAAACGACCTTCTGTGTTATTGAGAAGCAGCTTTTGTACTCCAAACCAAAGCGAAGTCGGTTGACTCTGGCTGTAAACCAAACCTCCAGCAGCTCTACAGCATATATTTACCAATGATGTAATAATATCCAAAATTCTTATTACATCAAAAGCCTTTCAAATTAATTATGTAAGTGTACTGGTTACATTTTGTAATAAATTAGATTACTCAAGCCAACTATGAAAGCTTACTTACCACTACTGACCAGATTCTTCATATCTAGAGCATCCCTTGCAACCTTTAAAACTAAATATTAATGTTTGTACTTTGGATTTAAATTGTTACATAGCCTTAATAATGTTACTCTTTGGCAACCAAATAACCTAATAATAAATAAATGTTAAAAGCATTTTTTTTAAATAGCAGTTTTATAGCCACTATGGGTCCAAACTACCTTCCAAACTACCTTGACTTTAATTTTTAGAAAGCCTTGGTCTAAAAGTTTGACAAGTTTGATAGAAGGAACTGGCTTCCAAACTTCTTAGATTGGAGTGCAACTTTTATGTCACTGTAAATAATAAAATTATTCAAAAATATCTCCAAGATCTCTAACCATACCTCACAGTTGGGTTGCAGTATGACTAGCTTCAATATATATAAATAATAATAACAATTGAGTTACTTATATCAAACTTGTTCTTTTCTTTGGCTATTAGGGAAGCATTAATCCATAAAAAATAAATAAAAGCTATCATTAACTTTAAGCGCGGTAAACAAACAGGTCTTCTTCTTTACAAGTCGATTAGACAATAGAAGAAGCTCTGTTTACACCAGTTGCTTGATTAAATTACACCATAAAGATTTCCCTGTAGCCAAAAACTACAACTAAAGCAAATAATTTCATTCACCACAAAATATATTACACTCCACCTGATTATAAAAAGCAGTTTCTACATCTTTCTCAAGTTTATACTTATGTCTAATGTGTCTTATAAACTAACCATTTTCACAGCCTTTGCATGTCACAGCGATAATTGCCTTAAATAAGAAAGGTTCCCTAAATAAAGTATCAATACAAAATTAAAAACATAATAAATTTCAAGAAAATGTAAAAATTACTCCACAAAACAATGTGAGAGAAGCAATATCATAATCATCAAATTTTGAGTAAGTCCAATACAATGAAAATAAAAAGAAAAACAATAAGACTTTTCTCAACTTTAATAAAAGTACTTGATTCATATTATTCGGAGTTGGCTTGATTACTACCTAAAATTAATTGAACGGACGTTCCCCCTACCATAGGCATTTCTTAGATTTTCATTGGGTGAATATAGTTTATGTATTTAAAACTCTATTAGTTAATGGAAGGAGAAATCAAATCATCTCCGATACTACCCAAAACACACGTTTAAAACTCTAGAGCTTATGGTAAGGCCGGGCACCGAGCAGTCGCTTACATGGTCGAGGGTTACAGATAGTGAAGGGGTCGCCGATGTAGTCTTGAATGCAGATGCAGTTCGGCGTGTGCATGACGACGCGACACTCGGCGTTAACGCCACATGAGCCGGGGCAAGGGTCGCGGCAGCGCTGGTTGATGCATGCAAGTTGGGGCGCACAGTCGGTGTTGGCAACACACTCGGGGCGACAGTTTGGTGGAGAGTTGATGTAGCCTGGCAGGCAACTGCAGGAGGGTGAGCCGGCAGGGGTGACGACACAGGAGCTGAAGGGGCCGCAGGGCGAGGGGAGGCAGGGGTCGCGGGGGGCGACGGGTGATGTGGGCACCGGGTCGGCCGCTGCAACAGGGGCAACACAGATTAGCTTGAGATTAACAGAGAGTTGAGAAATACTATTAGAGTCTACTAAAAAAACAAACTAATAAGATCTTTTTTTCAGTTACAAAAACACTGTAAAGTGAAATTAACCGGAATAATATATTTGTAAAATGAACCGTCAAGAATGATACTCCTGTAATTATTTAAGGATTTACAACAGTAAAACTGATTTTGAATCAGAAAAAAAGTTCGGAAGTTAAGTATATTTTAATAAAATTATAAAACGTCATTAGACAAAATAATAAATTAGATATTTTAAACGTTTACATATTACTGTGTATCCAAAGGAAAAACAAAAACAAATTGTTGCTAAAAAAATTAAACCTTTCCAACATTTTGTGTGCGCAAAATTAAGTGAGTTGTACTGTATCTTGTATTTCCTCTGATAATCAAGCCTCTTTCCAGAGTAAACCAATAAAAAATCAACAAGTGTCACTAACGTCTTGGGTAGCATCGGGAGAACGGATCGCCAATGAGTGGCGCTGGACAGCTGCATATCGGGTTGTGGTTGATGACCTGACACTGGGCCGCCAGTCCGCATGTGCCGGGGCACGGGTCCGCACAGTGCTGGTTGATACAAGCCTCGTTGAGTGGACACTCAGAGCTGACGACACACTCGGGTCGGCATGTGGGCGGAGTGGAGATGAACCCGGGCAGACACGAGCACACGGGCTGGCCGTTGACCTCCCGGCACTGGCTGTTGGGACCGCACGGCGATGGGACACATGGCCTGGTCACCGCCGGGGCTGCGACAGGACAGACGGGTCATTGTGACTGCTGGTGTTTGTTACCATGTGGAAAAGTTGACTTAACATCTGATAACTCCTTTGCATGACTAAATCATAGTCTAAAAATTTGGTTCTTTCCAATCAAGTGCTTTTATGTGTTTAGTTCATCAAGTGGGAAATAACAAAGGTAATTAATTTTTACTAGTAAAGACTATGTAGCAATGTGGCTGAAGTATGTTATCTGTTCAGTAAAAAGTAGGAAAAATGTATATTGACAACTAAGCATCACTGTTGAATGTCAATTTTAAGCAATCATAATTATTTACAATTACCGACTTACCATTTATTTGCAACTATTTTTAACGATTATTTCTTCTTCCAGCCAACTATGAGCTCTTGAATAATCAATATTTTAGCATAGCAATGCAATTTATTTGGAGGTAAAATAATTTTCCATTTTTGGATACTGAATAACGATTATTTCTTCTTCCAGCCAACTATGAGCTATTGAATAATCAATATTTTAGCATGGCAATGCAGTTTATTTGGAGGTAAAATAATTTTCCATTTTTGGATACTGAATAGGGCCTACATCTTTTTCAAAGATAACGAAACATTTACTAAAAGTCTGATTATTTCGGAGAGTAACTGTAACACCTATTACTTTCAGTCTCTAAAACTAAGAAATGATTTAAGAGGTAATGAACCCATATTTTTAAGTCTAGTGTATCATTGCTTAGTTTACATTAAACATTAAAAAGTAAAAGGTAAGGACCAACAAATTTTCAATATAATATATAGATTCACATACTGACTTTCATAATACCAATAAAAAAACCCTCATTACCTTGCATTGGTCGACAGTCAACAAAAGGATTTCCTTGCATTCCTTCCGGACAAGTGCACATGGGGATGTGGTTGATCACTTGACAGACAGCATTCTGGCCACAAGTCCCAGGACAAGGGTCTTGACACTTGTTGCGGATGCAGGCTCGGTCTCTTGGACAGTCAGTGTTGAGGACACATTCCGGTCGGCACCCTGAGTATGGATCTCCTTGGAATTCCGGTAGACAAGTGCAGATTCCGTTGTTACACTGAGCATTGGCACCACATGGTGAAGGGTTGCAAGGATCACTGGCTTGGGTCGGTGCAGGTTCAGGAGGTTTGGGGAAGCAGCTAGTGAATGGATCCCCGGTGAATCCCTCAGGACAAGTGCAGATCGGAGTGTGGTTGATGACATTACACTGGGCTCCAGCTCCACAAGACCCTGGACACGGGTCCCGACACTTCTCCCTCATGCAGGCTTGGTTGCTGGGACAGTCTGGGTTGATGGTACACTCTGGTCGGCAGTTCGGTGGAGATCCAATGTAAGTAGGCAGGCAAGAGCAGGACGGTGTTCCACCGATGTCCCGACATTGTGAGAAAGGCCCACAAGGTGAAGGCACACAAGGGTCTGTGTAAACTGGCGCCTGAGGTGGTGGGGGAGCTGAAAAAGTAATACTCACGTTTAACAAACTAAAAAAAAACTAGGTAATATATCAATTAATGATACTTTGAAAAAACATGATTAAAAGTGCATTTTCTTGACTTTTTAATAACTATGACACATTCAGAAACTAAAATGGGCTAAAGTGTCATGCAGTAAGAGAACCACAGTCAAATGTTAGTACAGTAAAGGGCTAGTGTGATGTCTACAAATTTTATTGGATTTATAGAAACAATCAAAAAGGAAACTAAGAGCAAAAATGTATTTATTACTTTCGTAATAGGTTACTGAATTTAAAATATACAAAAATGTAAAATACATTTTAAAAAATAGAAATGCATTACTTACGAGGAGGAATAGGTGAACAGCTCAAGAATGGGTCTCCAGTGAAGCCAGGGTTGCAGCTGCAGATGGGGCTGTGGTTGATGACTTGACACCTGGCGTTCTGTCCACAAGTGCCAGGACAAGGGTCCACACATTTCTGGTTGACACAGGCTCGGTTGGCCGGACACTCACTGCTCACAACACACTCTGGTCTGCAGCCTGGAGGCTGGCCTATGTACGTTGGCAGGCAAGAGCACACGGCTTGTCCATTCACTTCCCTGCATTGACTGTTGGGTCCGCATGGAGACGGCACACAAGGGTTCACTGGCTCCGCTTGGACAGCTGGAGGATAAAAATAAATGATTATTTATAAACTTTTGAGAGGTGCAACAAAAATAACATCAAAAGTAGTTTACATTTTTTTATCAACTGATAACTATCTAACTAAATAAAAATTAAAATTACAACTCTAAATGCTTTTGGAACATATTGAAAGGTGAAAAAGTCTGTGCTGTTATGCTGAAAAATGAAACGTTCTAGCCAACTTGAATTTAATTCAATATCATCAATTGATCCACCAAACATTTTATTTTGTACAAAAAGCAGCCCTGCTTTTCGTCTAGTTTCTAATCTCTGAAAGATGAACATTTTCAATAACAGAAAACAGTTTATAAAATTAGAATAAAACAATTTAAATTCATTAAACAACGTATCTTTCTTTGTTATAATTGCATTATTTAGACTGCAAAATTATGAGAAGTTCACTAAAAGTAAAATTTGAAATGATAATAAAAAGAATGTATGTTAAAGTCTGTATGGAATTGACCATAGAAATGATAAAAGTTACTTACTATGCATAGTTTTTGTTAATATAAAGTAACAAGTTTTTGTTAAATATCATGTTTATTTATGAAAACATTAAATGTTTTCAACTTACGAGCTTGAGGTGGTATGACATTGCAGAAGCGGAACGGATCCCCAGTGAAGCCAGGTCGACAAGTGCACAGCGGCAAGTGGTTGACAACTTGACAGTCAGCATTCTGTCCACAAGTTCCCGGGCAAGGATCCTGACATTTGTTTCGGATACAAGCTCTGTTGGAGGCACAGTCGGTGTTCAAGGTACACTCAGGTCGACAGCCTTCGTAAGGGTTGCCGATGTATTCTGGCAGACATGTGCATGCCCCAGCACCATTCTGTTCTCGACAAACTGCATTGGGTCCGCAAGGTGATGGAGTGCAGGGTGTTACAACTTCCTTTATTGGCTCAGCTGAAAACCAAAAATATCATATTTAGAAAGTAAACAAACAGAAGGAAAACTATAGGCTATTTGAAAAACTGGTTAGGATACTAATTATATAAAAAAATGCTATTATGTAAATGGCTTTGATAATTAGCATTTAAGTTACAAAATTAAGTGATACACACCCAAAAAAACAAGCAAAATATTTTCAACAATTTAATTATTCTATAAAAATTGCTCATTTATTTCTTTGCTGTCAAAACTACATAAAACATGGTTTCAATTAGAGTTTTAAGAGTTTAATAAATAAAATTGTATAGACTGAAATTTAATTATGTTTCATAAAATAAATGCAGTTTTTTTGTTTTCCAAAAAAAGTTCACGCTGGCATCATGTACATTTCAATTAAAAATGTTTTAGAAAATTTAAAAAAAAATACCCTGTTGAAGGTTGCAGACACGGAATGGATCTCCAGTGTAGCCAACTATGCAGACACACTGAGGCGAATGACTGACGACCCTGCATTCCGCATTGGCTCCACAGATGCCAGGACAAGGGTCTCTGCACTTCTGGTTGATACAGGCCAGGTTGGAGGCACATTCACTGTTGCTGACACACTCGGGGCGACAGTTGGGAGGTGTCCCGATGAACTCTGGCAGGCAGGAACATGACGGACTGTCTCCTGACACTCGGCATTGCGAGTTTGGACCACACGGAGAAGGAATGCACGGGTCAGTCGGCGGCGATTGTTGTGGAGGCGCTGTAAACATTTTTCAATATTAATAAGTAGTTATATAATATGAATATCATTTGTTTAGCATAACTGAGTACAAGTTAAATAGTCCTGCAGGAGGTATTCTTCACAGAAGTATTCTGAAAAATTCTGGCAATCGCACAACTTTTAATGACCAGAAACAATTTTAAATGTTTAAATTATCAAAAACCTTGGTTAGCATGCCTTAGTAAAGGCAAAGCCCAGTATTACCATATGCGTAATACAATTCTCACAAAAGAAGAATTTTCTTCACTCTGGGAAATTTATTGCTATTTATTGCTAATTTATTGCTATTGATAGAAAAATCATGCATTAGTGTTGAGGGATCCTAAAAAAACTAAAATTTGTATAATGAAAATAGAATTAAGGTATTTCTTGAATATTCTACTTGGCCATAATACTTGGCCATGTATCAATACATTTATTGATACAACAAAATATCCTTATAAAACTGAAAGCTGCACCTAGAAAAAAAGTTATCTGTTAACGTGTAGTTTTTTACACTTACGGATAGGCTGGCATCTGACGAATGGATCTCCAGTAAAACCAGTGGGACAGCTACAGATTGGGTTGTGGTTGATGACTTGACACCTGGCACCGACACCACAAGTGCCCGGGCAAGGATCTCGACACTTTTGGTTGGAGCAGGCTTGGTTCAACGGGCAATCGGTGTTGACAACACACTCAGGTCTACAAGCCGGGGGACTACCAATATATCCGGGCACACAGGAACAGACGGCCTGGCCGTTCACCTCTCTGCACTGACTGAATGGTCCGCAGGGCGAAGGGTTGCAAGGCTGCGTAACTGGTGGATCTGGAAACATCATGGTCAGAATCATCAGAGGATTGCAAAGAATGAATAAGTAATCATAACCCACAAAAAAAATGAATATAGTATGTATTGACTTTAAATTAAAACATATGTTTAGAAAAACTACTAAGAAAGAATTTCTATTGCCCAAAAACAACCCTAAAATCTTTGTTGTGTATTAAAACGCAAAAGTATTATTGTAAAACTCTATTAATAAACCAAAATTTTCTGATTTTAATTGATGCAAACAGTTTATCTATATAGTTGTGTATAATGATATAAAAACATAAGGCATACAATGAATATAATGCATAAATAATGATTACCTTGCATTGGTTGGCACTGTACAAATGGATTGCCAGTCATTCTCTGTGGGCAACTGCAGATAGGGATGTGGTTGATGACATCACACTGCGCTCCTTGGCCACAAGTCCCAGGACAAGGGTCTTGACACTTGTTGCGGATGCAGGCTCGGTCTCTTGGACAGTCAGTGTTGAGGACACATTCCGGTCGGCACCCGGAGTATGGATCTCCTTGGAATTCCGGTAGACAAGTGCAGATTCCATCAGCACACTGAGCATTGGCACCACATGGTGAAGGGTTGCAAGGATCACTGGCTTGGGTCGGTCCAGGTTCAGGAGGTTTGGGGAAGCAGCTAGTGAATGGATCCCCGGTGAATCCCTCAGGACAAGTGCAGATCGGAGTGTGGTTGATGACATTACACTGGGCTCCAGCTCCACAAGACCCTGGACACGGGTCCCGACACTTCTCCCTCATGCAGGCTTGGTTGCTGGGACAGTCTGGGTTGATGGTACACTCTGGTCGGCAGTTTGGTGGTGTTCCTTGATACTGAGGTAGACACGAACACGAAGGGTTCCCTCCGATGTCCCGACACTGGGAGTTGGGACCACAAGGGGATGGCACGCACGGATCCCTGATGATAGGGTCTGATGGTGGAGGTTGAGCTGTAAAGAAAGAGTTCATAATTTTTCTGAAATCTAATAATTATGACTAAAGGAACAATGACAGTGTAATGCAACATTTAATTATATTTTTTATGAATTAAAGAAATTATCGACTGTTTAAAAAAAATAATTTTGGTCAATGAATGTGGCCTGATAAATCTTTAATTACAAATCAGTACCAGGTTAACCGAGCCTTGCTCGTTGGTTTTAATTCACTTTTGTTTAGTATCATGGTAATCAAGCTATTAAATTTACACCACTCTTCACAGTTAACAGCTGTTTTAAAAAGTGCTTAAAATTAATGTTCCTTTATTTGTGTTTACTTTTAGTTGTTATTTTGTTAAAAAAATAGCAACCCTTATGAACAATGTAAAAAATTACGATTTTTAAACCTTATTTTAGACAAAATTCAATTTTTTCTGGGGTTTAGGAAGTTTAAACTTTATTTTCGGGCAAAAAAACTCGTAAATGCAAAGTTTAAGCAAAATCAACCCGCTGGATTTCGAGATTGTGGAACACACATCCCTTCAGACACTCTTCAAATTATGGTATAGGTTATATATATCCTTGAAATAGGAAATAATGATTGACATGAACATATGAATGACACATAATGAATGCCATTAGCAGTCATTGAATGAAAATTATTATGAATGTTAAATTAATGAGTGAAGTTTTTGTTTCTTGAGGTATACATAATTACATAGAATTTGACTAAGCTGTGAAATTGAGAAAGTAACAAAAGGGCAATAATTAACTTACGAGGTGGCACAGGGAAACATCTGGTGAATGGATCGCCAGTGAAACCAGGGTTGCAGCTGCAGATGGGGCTATGGTTGATGACTTGACACCTGGCGTTCTGTCCACAAGTGCCAGGACAAGGGTCCACACATTTCTGGTTGACACAGGCTCGGTTGGCCGGACACTCACTGCTCACAACACACTCTGGTCTACAGCCTGGAGGCTGGCCTATGTACGTTGGCAGGCAAGAGCACACGGCTTGTCCATTCACTTCCCTGCATTGACTGTTGGGTCCGCAAGGAGACGGCACACAAGGGTTCACTGGCTCCGCTTGGACAGCTGTAAAAAAAAAAAAAAAAAAAAACAATAAATATACATAAATATATACATTAAATGTATCAGAAGATTGCATATTAACTGCTGACTGCATAAACTGGCTTTAAAAAAATTAAAATTGGAACATTGATATCCTAAGGGTGGCAGTCATGATAATAACATTCAAACCTGGGACAATACCTCAATACAAAATAACATGTGGATGTACATGAAAATAATGAAAGCTACAGAACAAATACAGACAAACTCTTTCAAAGATATCAAAAGTATCAATGAAAAAATATCTCAGTGGTTCAAAGGACTTGGATCTATGGAAATTTATAGATAAAATTGAATTTGCTGGGTAGCTTGCCTTTTAACATTAAGGTTGCTGGTTCAATCCTGAGAAGAGTTAGTAGCTTATGAATGGTTCAAAACTGGATATAGCTGCCATTTATTGTTTAGCTATTAATTAATGACCCTGTCTAAAGAATCAGCTGATCTTAGACAGTAAAAAAGGTACTCAAAGAATCACACCCATTCTATAATCATCCTTAATTCATTTTTGCCTTAAAATACGCCCTAGCATCGTCAACGTCTTAAAAAGTAATAAAGCATAACTGCAGTTATTAAAAATTTAAGTTTTACTTAATTCTCAGCAATCTTTTCAATAGTGTTAATGTTACAGCTTAATATGTAGTTTGAAAACTTACGAGCTTGAGGTGGTATGACATTGCAGAAGCGGAATGGATCCCCTGTGAAGCCAGGTCGACAAGTGCACAGCGGCAAGTGGTTGACAACTTGACAGTCAGCATTCTGTCCACAAGTTCCTGGGCAAGGGTCCTGACATTTGTTGCGAATACAAGCTCTGTTGGAGGTACAGTCGGTGTTCAAGGTACACTCAGGTCGACAACCTTCGTATGGGTTGCCGATGTATTCTGGCAGACATGTGCATGCCCCCGCACCGTTCTGTTCTCGGCACTGAGCGTTGACACCACAAGGAGAAGGTGAGCATGGTCTTGTGACTTCTTGTACAGGTTCAGCTGAAAATTTTAGATGATGAGACAACAATGTCATTGAGTGCCACCAAATATTCAAAGATGAAAAGTATCAAATATTTCAGAGATATCAAGTATTATTCAGATCTAAAAGTAACAATTAGACAAAAAATTAACCACTCAACTATAAAACATTTTGAAATCCTGATATCTATAAAATGACAGTAATTAAAAAAAAGGAGTGAACAAAGAAGTGAACGTTTTTTTAACAGACGATAAAAGAAATTAAATTTAAAAGTGTTCATGATTCCCTCATCTCTTATCTGTAATTTATAATTAAAACACATCTCATGTATCTAATCAAATCTTTCATTAGTTTCCCCTTTAGTTCACAAGCACTTTTGATTTCATTGCCTGTACTTGATTAGAAGATAGCATATTAAAGACAAACATAACTTTGAGGATGAAAGATGAAAAATTTTAACTATTATAAAGAAAAAAAAACTCCAAGTAGAGTACTTAACAATTTCTTGTACAAAAAATAATGTGATACATGATGCATAATTACTCTTAATATTAAATTTACCTTGCTGAAGTATGCACTGGACAAATGGATCTCCAGTGTAGCCAACTATGCAGACACACTGAGGCGAATGACTGACGACCCTGCATTCCGCATTGGCTCCACAGATGCCAGGACAAGGGTCTCTGCACTTCTGGTTGATACAGGCCAGGTTGGAGGCACATTCACTATTGCTGACACACTCGGGGCGACAGTTGGGAGGTGTTCCAATGAACTCTGGCAGGCAGGAACATGACGGACTGTCTCCTGACACTCGGCATTGCGAGTTTGGACCACACGGAGAAGGAACACACGGGTTGGTGGGCGGCGATTGTTGTGGTGGCGCTGTAAAATTCAACAATTGGGTTTGAAGTGTTTGGATTTATATACCAAAGTGAATTTTGAAGCAAATGTCTATGTCTGTTTTTAATGAGTTTAAAAATGTGTTTATTTTACTACAATAAGTTTTGGGCTGTTTTGATTTATATTTTTTTATCAATATAAGATAAACACTACTTTTGCTATAAAAAAATTATATACAAACACTTGAGGACTACATTTAAATACAGTAATTTGGCACCTTCAACTTCAAGGCACTTAAAGCACAGTAGGAAAATAAAATGTGTTGACACATGAAGTGTGATTTTGGGAACACATTCATGGCTAACTACCAGCCATAATTTGCAAAATCATAAAGACATACATGATGATTTACAAAAAAAGGCAATGTATTATAATAATAAATAATTTTATGCACTTACGAATAGGTTGGCATCTGATGAATGGATCTCCAGTAAAACCAGTGGGACAACTACAGATGGGGTTGTGGTTGATGACTTGACACCTGGCGCCGACACCACAAGTGCCCGGGCAAGGATCTCGACACTTCTGGTTGGAGCACGCTTGGTTCAATGGGCAATCGGTGTTGACAACACACTCGGGTCTACAAGACGGGGGACTGCCGATATATCCGGGCACACAGGAACAGACGGCCTGGCCGTTCACCTCTCTGCACTGACTGAATGGTCCGCAGGGTGAAGGGTTGCAAGGCTGCGTCACTACTGGATCTGGAAACAGCATGGTCAGAATCAGTGGGTTGCTAACAAATAGTAATTTTTTGAACACAATATCTAAAAATGGGGGTGAATTGCTGTATATAATGTAATCCAAAATTCTTGACATAAAACAAAATAGTAATAAAGACGCTGATTATATGGCCAGAAAATACTGGCTTTCATTAAATCTTCAGATTACTGTTAGATAATTTTAACATGCAACAGTTTCCTAAATTTTCTGCAATCTTGAAACCATATAATTTTTTTGCAAACAATTCTTTCTTTTCTTGTAAAAAGTCCAAAAATGTAGGAATATTGATAAATCTACTAAAGAAAAGAAAAAACTGTACAGCACTAAATATGAGTATTTTTTACTGAATACTAAACCATGACTTTATAAGATGGTTTTTATATGAGTATAAAATTGGATATATATTTAACCATTAATGATTGATTACCTTGCATAGGTTGACACTGTACAAATGGATTGCCAGTCATTCTCTGTGGGCAACTGCAGATAGGGATGTGGTTGATGACATCACACTGCGCTCCTTGGCCACAAGTCCCAGGACAAGGGTCTTGACACTTGTTGCGGATGCAGGCTCGGTCTCTTGGACAGTCAGTGTTGAGGACACATTCCGGCCGACACCCTGAGTATGGATCTCCTTGGAATTCCGGTAGACAAGTGCAGATTCCGTTGTTACACTGAGCATTGGCACCACAAGGTGAAGGGTTACAAGGATCACTGGCTAGAGTCGGTACAGGTTCAGGAGGTTTAGGGAAGCAGCTAGTGAATGGATCCCCGGTGAATCCCTCAGGACAAGTGCAGATCGGAGTGTGGTTGATGACATTACACTGGGCTCCAGCTCCACAAGACCCTGGACACGGGTCCCGACACTTCTCCCTCATGCAGGCTTGGTTGCTGGGACAGTCTGGGTTAATGGTACACTCTGGTCGGCAGTTTGGTGGAGATCCTTGGTATTCCGGTAGACATGAACACGAAGGAGTGCCTCCAATGTCTCTACACTGTGAGAATGGGCCACACGGAGATGGGACACATGGATCTCTGACGACAGGGTCTGCTGGAGGAGGCGGCGCTGAAAAAATTGTTCAAGGATTAATTATACTAAGAAACATTCAAATGAATTACGACAAATAGAAAACAATCAACAATACATTTCTCTTGTTCTATCTTTTTACATATATCTTTAGATATCGTTAGATATATCTTTTTACATGAAAACAGAAATGGAGATATGTCAAGAAACAGAAAGAAAATTGAGAAATTTATTTATATAAACCAATTTTCTAGTTATAAAACAATTTTTTAAGACAAAATAAATTACATAAATTACTAGTGTTTTTAGTTCTTAAGCTATCAAAATCAAAGTCCATTTAATTGTATTATCTGAGAATTGTTCCAGTATCTCTCGTGATTAAAAGCTTGGGTTATCTTTTATATATGAGGTCACAAGTTAAATTTTTGGGCAACTGAAAAGTCCTGTATGAGCTAGATTTTGGATACATAGAAACCTACAATTTTGAGCTACAACGGATGATTCTGACTACTCTCGCTTAACTTGTTGTGTGATTGATTACAACATGTCTTACAACAATGTACACAAGTTTGTTAGAAAAACCTTTAGACTTACGTGGTGGTATTGGGAAGCATCTAGAGAATGGATCGCCAGTGAAGCCAGGGTTGCAGCTGCAGATGGGGCTGTGGTTGATGACTTGACACCTGGCGTTCTGTCCACAAGTGCCAGGACAAGGGTCCACACATTTCTGGTTGACACAGGCTCGGTTGGCCGGACACTCACTGCTCACAACACACTCTGGTCCTGCAGCCTGGAGGCTGGCCTATGTACGTTGGCAGGCAAGAGCACACGGCTTGTCCATTCACTTCCCTGCATTGACTGTTGGGTCCACATGGAGACGGCACACAAGGGTTCACTGGCTCCGCTTGGTACAGCTTTTAAGAAACAACCAAAAGCAAATTAATATCATGATTAAAATTAATTAATTTAGAGCCTAAATGTTAAGAATAAAATGTATTCATTTGAAAAAATGATTGCTTAAAATCAATATTCACTCATAATTTCTTTGTTCTTTAAAATAACAAGGTAAATCTTACAGAACTGTAATATGGAAGAATATGGTTCTGAAGAATAAAAAAATGGTAAAGCTAAATTTTGTTGGGGAGATGATGATTAAATATAAGAGGCTATCCTTGAAATCATCAATAACCACAAATTTAACTAATTTCTTGTTCAATGAAAGTTATATATCAGGTTGGTAACCAAATTGATTGCCAAAAAATATGGGTTCAAATCAAATCAAATCAAATCTTTATTCTCACATAAAGTTTACCCATTCGGGTTAAAAAAATATTTTGATTTTTCTTTCATTATAAAGTCTTGGCCTGAATATAATAAGATATATACATTTGATTTTTATGAACTTACGAGCTTGAGGTGGTATAACATTGCAGAAGCGGAATGGATCCCCAGTGTAGCCAGGTCGACAAGTGCACAGTGGCAAGTGGTTGACAACTTGACAGTCGGCATTTTGTCCACAAGTTCCTGGGCAAGGGTCCTGACATTTGTTGCGGATACAAGCTCTGTTGGAGGCACAGTCGGTGTTCAAGGTACACTCAGGTCGACAGCCTTCGTAAGGGTTGCCGATGTATTCTGGCAGACATGTGCATGCCCCCGCACCGTTCTGTTCTCGACACTGGGCATTTGGTCCACAAGGTGATGGGATGCAAGGTGTGGGCCTCTCCTGAGGGATTGGCTCAGCTGAAACATAAATTTAAAATTTTGAGGGTCATAAATTACATTTTTAGATAAAGAAATTAATTTTTTTAACTATTTATATATGAAAAAATGATTTATAAAATTGTCATTGAACATCATTTTAACAGCCATTATACTATCACTAAAAGAATAGAGGATCCTTAAAAATGGCTTAAAGGATTTCAGACATCTACTCCACTCCACACACAACAATGTGCTGTTGTAGAAATTAGGTCGAGAATAATATTCACTCTTTGAAACATTAGAATATTTAAATCGGTTAAAATGTTATATTGACAAAAGTAAAGTATCTGAGAAACATAGTTTATGGTAATGAACTTGTATCAAACAAGAAAAAACTGTGTTCTCATTTGAAGAAGGTTCATAATAAGAACATGAAAAATTTCTCTTACATTAAAAGGCCAAATGCATATTATGAAATTAGCATAGTAAAAAATTTACCCTGTTGAAGGTTGCAGACACGGAATGGGTCTCCCGTGTAGCCGACTATGCAGACACACTGAGGCGAATGACTGACAACCCTGCATTCTGCGTTGGCTCCACAGATGCCAGGACAAGGGTCTCTGCACTTCTGGTTGATACAGGCCAGGTTGGAGGCACATTCACTGTTGCTGACACACTCGGGGCGACAGTTGGGAGGTGTCCCGATGAACTCTGGCAGGCAGGAACATGACGGACTGTCTCCTGACACTCGGCATTGTGAGTTTGGACCGCATGGAGAAGGAACACAAGGGTCAGTCGGCGGCGATTGTTGTGGTGGTGCTGTAAGAACAATTTAAAATCAACACTGAATTTGTTGGCCCAGTACAGTAGAGTACACATTGGGGAAAGTATCTACCTTGAGTAAAGACAAGAGTAGTTCACCTACTACAACCACACAATTTATTTATTTTACTTACAAATTGAGTATAGGTAAAGCCTAGGAGTTTTATAAATTTGTATTGCGATAGATCCACGGCTAAGGAGTATTTACTAAATACTTTGGGATACATCCAAACGTTTTTGGTCTTGAAACAAACTTTAATTTATGACAAAGCTATTTTATGTTGTAAACAAATTCTAAAAATAATCAGATGTTATAAATAAATTGTTTTATTTCCAGAATCTGTGTAGAATTCTGCTACGTCTTCAAATGAATTGAAGCCTCTTCACTGGTTTCAATTTAAAAAATGTGAAGCCTTTTTATATTTCTAAAAATGGGGAAAACTAACAAGGTTATATCTGATAATGTTTTACTTTTGACACTTACGGATAGGCTGGCATCTGACAAATGGGTCTCCAGTAAACCCAGAAGGACAACTACAGATGGGGTTGTGGTTGATGACTTGACACCTGGCGCCGACACCACAAGTGCCTGGGCAAGGGTCTCGACACTTCTGGTTGGAACAGGCTTGGTTCAACGGGCAATCTGTGTTGACAACACACTCAGGCCTGCAGGTGGGAGGACTGCCGATGTATCCGGGCACACAGGAACAGACAGCTTGGCCATTGAATTCTCTGCACTGGCTAAATGGTCCGCAGGGCGAAGGGTTGCAAGGCTGCGTCACTGGTGGATCTGGTGACAGCACAGTCATCAGTGAGTTAGTTAAGAAATATTCAAAGAAATTTCTCCTCCCCCCCCCCCCCAAAAAAAAATATATATCAATAGAATTTATATTTTGGTAAAAAAAGGTTAAGGGTGTATCAGAATCAGAATCAGAATCTTTATTGCCATTGATCAATTGAAATAGGCATAGTCATATAACAGCATGTTATAATATTGAAATAATATTGAAGGAATTAAAATTAAAGACTGATCAGTAACAAAGACCAATAGGTTTCTTTGAAATTTTATGTAGATCAAAGGGTTAAGTAAGTTCATATAACATTGTTAAGGTGAAAATAAAAGCTTATAATACTTAATTCATTAAATCTTAAGAGATATGAACTGGTAAAATTATTCAAATAATATTATATATATCAGAATTCTTAAGCTCTTAAAAAAAGCAAACAAATAACTTAGAAGTAAGAATTAGACATCTGTTAATGATTACCTTGCATCGGTTGGCACTGTACAAATGGATTGCCAGTCATTCTCTGTGGGCAACTGCAGATAGGGATGTGGTTGATGACATCACACTGCGCTCCTTGGCCACAAGTCCCAGGACAAGGGTCTTGACACTTGTTTCGGATGCAGGCTCGGTCTCTTGGACAGTCAGTGTTGAGGACACATTCCGGCCGGCACCCTGAGTATGGATCTCCTTGGAATTCCGGTAGACAAGTGCAGATTCCATTGTTACACTGAGCATTGGCACCACATGGTGAAGGGTTGCAAGGATCACTGGCTTGAGTCGGTACAGGTTCAGGAGGTTTGGGGAAGCAGCTAGTGAATGGATCCCCGGTGAATCCCTCAGGACAAGTGCAGATCGGAGTGTGGTTGATGACATTACACTGGGCTCCAGCTCCACAAGACCCTGGACACGGGTCCCGACACTTCTCCCTCATGCAGGCTTGGTTGCTAGGACAGTCTGGGTTGATGGTACACTCTGGTCTGCAGTTTGGTGGAGATCCTTGGTATTCTGGTAGACAGGAACATGAAGGGTTTCCTCCGATGTCTCGGCACTGAGAGTTGGGACCACAAGGTGATGGTATGCAAGGGTTGACGTAAACGGGTGGAGATTGCTGAGGAGGAGGAGCTGAAAAAATATAAATTTGATTTACTTCTGGGTTTAAAAGTTTATTTTTGGTTGTTTTGCCATTATTAACATTGAAATACCTCGAAAAAAATACAATAATGGTATCTATGTTAATTTTATGAAAAAAGTAGCTTTAAAAAGATTTATCGTATCCTTTTTATATAAATTTTTTTGTTCTAAACATGTCATAAAAACGTGTGATAGCTGATCAGCATTATAAAAGCCAACCGACGACATATTAGCTTTATTTTTTATGGAAATAGTGTAATGTCAAGTACTGCTTTTTGTAAACAACAAAAATAATTTCGATTTAAGTTTCATTGATTCAGCCAGACATTGTTATTAATTATATTTATGGGATTAGAATATTTAGAATTGAACAAAAAAAAAAAAATAAATAAAAATTAACTCGATACTCTGTACACAACAACATTTTTTTCCTAGGTGGTTCATAAAATAAAAATGGTCTCTTCTGAATAGCCAAAGAAATGACAACTCATAAAATGAAAAAAGGAGATGTACAAGGACGTAGTCGAATATTGTAAATTTGGCACATTTAAAAAATATATACTTACGAGGTATGGGAAAGCATCTAGAGAATGGATCGCCAGTGAAGCCAGGGTTGCAGCTACAGATGGGGCTGTGGTTGATGACTTGACACCTGGCGTTCTGTCCACAAGTGCCAGGACAAGGGTCCACACATTTCTGGTTGACACAGGCTCGGTTGGCCGGACACTCACTGCTCACGACACACTCTGGTCTGCAGCCTGGAGGCTGGCCTATGTACGTTGGCAGGCAAGAGCACACGGCTTGTCCATTCACTTCCCTGCATTGACTGTTGGGTCCACATGGAGACGGCACACAAGGGTTCACTGGCTCTGCTTGGACAGCTACAAAAATAAATGTTCAATTTGAACAATAGATGTTACATTTGAATAGTATGGAAGAGATTAAAATTTATTTTTGGTAATACTCAAATTGGATTGGCTTAAAGACTGGTTATAGAACTCTACCATATTTAAACACACTGAATTCTTAAGGGAATAATATAAATATAGCCATACAAAAAGAAGTTCTGGGAATGTAAAATTCATTGTAAAAGGTTATAGAATTGTTGATCAATGTATAGAAAACTTGATCAAAAGTCGAAGACAGAAAAAACAATTTAAAAAAATGAGTCATTGATATTATGGAATAATACATTTTTCTAAAACTAAACTTACGATCTTGAGGTGGTATGACATTGCAGAAGCGGAACGGATCCCCAGTGTAGCCAGGTCGACAAGTGCACAACGGCAAGTGGTTGACAACTTGACAGTCGGCATTCTGTCCACAAGTTCCTGGGCAAGGGTCCTGACATTTGTTGCGGATACAAGCTCTGTTGGAGGCACAGTCAGTGTTCAAGGTACACTCAGGTCGACAGCCTTCGTATGGGTTGCCGATGTATTCTGGCAGACATGTGCAGGCCCCGGCACCGTTCTGTTCTCGGCAAACCGCATTCGACCCGCAAGGTGATGGAGTGCAAGGAGTTGCTATTTCTTGAGGAATCGCTGTAATCGATAATCATTTTATCAGTTTTTAAGGCTATTTTGAAACCCAATAATCTTCTGAATAGTTTTTTGTATTGTAACATGTGGTCAAAAGTGTATGAATCAATATTAAAATGGATTAACAATAAAAAAATTTTTGTTCTTTCTTAGATTGTTTATAAAATTAACTGGAGAGTTGATTAGATTAAATACTTGAATAAATTATAAAAAATTTAATCTTAAAAATCAGTACCGTACTTAAGTAAAAGTATATTTTTTTACTTACCAAAAAATGTCTAGAAATATTTTACAAGTTTAACATTTGTAAATTAGTATCACATTTTATTATCACATCAAAGTTCAACTTTAACCTTTTTGGTTAAAGTTGAAAAATAAAAAATAAAATAAAGTAAAAAATATTTCTTACATATATTACAAGTATGTAATATATTCTCGTATATAAAAATGTTTATAATTTACACCCATCACCATTATATTATTTATCTAATAATAATATTTTTCTGAACACACTGTGGTGAAATATGTTAAAAAGTGGTTTATCTGACTTTTAAGCTTTAATTTTAAGTATCATTTGCAAAATATATTTATTTTAAAACTTACTTACCTGTTTAAACTATATTGGTAACGATTCAAAAAGATTATCATAGAAATAACCATAAAAATACTGGTACTACCTGATCCAAACGACGATTTTATTTCTTTTTGTTAACAAAATACAATGCAAATCTGAATAATTGGATACTTCCAAATACAGTTTTAGTTGAAATGTTTTTTTTTTCAATACATTCAGAGCCAGACCAAACACATCATATTATAGTTTGTCATTTGTTCATTATTCTATTGTATCTACATAACTGTTTTTCTTGTTCTTTGTCTTTTTCTAACTAATGACTGTATGCAGCATCTCGACTTAAATTTTAGCCAGTAACTAGAAGTTCATAAGAATAAGAAACATTTTTTATTCTTATTCTTTCTTATTCTTATGATCCTCTAGTTATTGGCTAAAATTTAAGGTTAACAGGAACAAACAGGTTTAGAGTCCAGTCCAACGAAAAATTGCTGTAAAATTTCTATTGCTGAACCATAGGTTACTGATTTACAAATTCAGCGAATCTGGTGGTTACTTATTTTGTCGAGTCTTGAAATTTCAGCTGAGGTCAAGTGAAACTGAATTAATCTAGTAAAATTAGCTAAAAAAATAGGTGGACCCAGAAGTAATTGCAAACTAATATATTCTGAACGATTCTTATGTAAAATTACATGCAAAAAACGATGGTGAAAAGTCTACCACTCTCCGACGCTGCCCTCACCTGCTATGGCCAATTTTTTTAAATGGCGGCTGTAGTTTTATAAAATTTTGCTGAATATCTTTTGAACGTTAAAGACAGCTAAATTTTGTAAATAAGTAAACTTTAGAAAATAGAATTTTGCAAATTTTGATATATAATATGTATTGGTTTTTATATTTAATAAGGGTGATAATGCTTTTTAAAGCTACTTTCGATAGTGGGCTTTTAAGTGAATTTCTTTGGTTGGGAAAACCATATTAGTGGTCCCAAAGGTTAGATACAGGCCTTTACCTGTGTTAACTTTTAACTATAGGGTCTCTAGATACCAAAAACACCATTCATTGAAATTTTAATATCTGCATAAATGTTCTTATTAAGATACATATATAAATATGTACTTAAATTCCGTGAAGCCGATAAAACTGTTAATGAAATGTCGGATTTTTATCAAACTTGACATGAAGGTGTCGGACTTGGTCTATGTCCACTGATTATGTCGATTGGGATTATCGGACTATGGGAAAAGGGTGATATACAGGTTCATATTTGTCTAAAATTGGCCCAAAATTGGGGTTTAAGCGTATTTAAACAAATTTTAACCTGTATATTACCCTTTTCCCATAGTCCGATAATCCCAATCGACATGACTAGTGGACATAGACCAAGTCCCACACCTTCATGTCAAGTTTGATAAAAATCGGACGGTATTAACAGTTTTACCTGCTTCACGGAATTTAAGTACATATTTATATATGTATCTTAATAAGTACACATATGCAGATATGAAAATTTTAATGAATGGTGTTTTTGGTATCTAGAGACCCTCTAGTTAAAAGTTAACTTGGTTAAAGGCTTATATCTAACATTTGGCCCCACTGTAATATGGTTTTTCCAACAAAAGAAATTCTTTCAAAAGCCCACCATTGAAAGTAGCTTTAAAGAGCAATATCACCCTTGTTAAATATAACAACCAATACATATTATATATCAAATTGTGCAAAATTTTATTTTCTAAAGTTTACTAATTTACAAAATTTAGCTGTCTTTAATGGTTCAAAAGATAGTCAGCAAAAACTTATTAAACTACAGCCGCCATTTTGAAAAATTAGCCATAGCAGGCGAGCACAGCATTCGAGAGTGGTAGACTTTTCACCATCATTTTTCTCAGGTAATTTTATACAAGAATCGGTCAAAATATATTAGTTTGCAATTACTTCGGGGTTAAACCATAATTTGACCAAGGGCGGTCCTAGCCGTGCATTTTATGGGGGGTCACGGTTAAAAAGTGTTATCAAGCTATTTTTATTGAACCAAAGCCAAGTCCTAAACTAAAAACTCAGATAGATCCATATTTATTTAATCACTTCAGAGTTTTACACTCCAGGGTAAAATTATTAGAAACAAAAATTAAATTATTTGTTTCTATAGGGGATCCCAGTTTAAAATCTAATTTAGTGCATGAACCCTTCTTTATTGTAACCCCTCGTGATTGGTCAGTTTTTACCGGCGGGAAAATATTTGAGTATGATTCACACCGCCAGTGTAGTTATATTCGGGTGATGGTGTTACAATACAAATATAGAAGCTGTGAAGACAATTAATTATAGTGTTCATATTATCAAGTGAGGATGTTATAATAATGTTTTATATGCCGCAAAGCCGTTTATAGGGTACAACGAGGTTAACTATATAAATCGAGAATCGAGTGTTACACAGATAAGGAAAATTGTCCACTGTTGATTGGTGCCATTTTACCCACGATTCCTGCCGTTTCCTTGGTAACCAGTCCTTTGTTTACACATTCAAATATGTTATTTGCCATATTACCCACACCTTTTAGACGCTTCTATGGTATCCAATCTCAATAGCCTGTTCACAGACCATCAAATCAAATTGGTTTTAAAAACATACAACAAAACAACAAATAATCAGACATTTAAACGTATAACTGTAATTTTTGAAGCTGATGGTTGCGACAAACCAGAATAGCTAAAATTGGTAACAAAGGAAACGCATGTAAAGTGTGGAATGCTTGCCAAGGAAACGGCGGGAATCGTGGGTAAAATGGCACTAGTCACGGAAAAAAATTAACATGTAATTAGCACTCTATAAAGTTAACCTTGTTGATAGGGTATGTATTATCGAGTGAAGAAGTTATTATAGTTAGATTCTTGTCGTTTTTTAATATACCATACAGATTATTACGCTATTTTATGAACGTTGACCAAAGGTCAAATGTGGAGGTGTCAATTGTTTCGTCAACTAGCGTGAACCCTTCTTTTTAACATGCAACCTAGAGTTATAGTCAATGTCAAATTAATGAGACGTCGTCAATTGTTTCGTCGACTAGCGTGAACCCTTTTTTAACATGCAACCTAGAGTTATAGTCAATGTCAAATGTGGCGGCATCAATTGTTTAGTCAACTAGTGCGTGAACCCTTCTTAATATGTAACCTGGAGTTATAGTCAACCGATTGTTATACGATCCCGACCTGAGAGAAGCCTATGTATTTACGTCAGTCCAGTCGCCACGCTTATACGATGAGATTGGTTTAAATATTTGGAATTAAACTTAAGGTTCCGCTTGATATTTTTTCCGTACAATAAATAATCAGTTGAAGAAAAGAGTTTATTTGTAAAAGGAGCTTATTACAATCCATAAATATTCAAGATTTTTGGGGGGGGGGGAGGGTCATGACCCCCTTGACCCACCCTCTGGGACCGCCCTTGAATTTGACTAGACTAAATTGAAAATTTGGTGCTCTAACTCCCAAGCAAAACCTTTAAACGGGTTTTTAAGACTGTACTAGTATACGTGTTGCTCGAAATCGAGCAATTTATTTTAATACAGTATAAATGTTACTTTTAGCTGTATATAAATGGCATCCGAGCAATCCAATATTGTAAATATCTTTAATCACCAAAACTACACGTATTTACAGCTGATTATTAACAGATGTTTAAAATGCTTTATTCAATCCCAATGTTATTTAAATATGAAATTTTGAAATTTCAATCGTGGATAGCGTCTTTATTTTCAGTCCGATTCTCATAATTTTTTGGCGGAAACAACTACAGACCAAGCCCTATCCAACGACACCAAAAACTTAAAAATCGGTTGAAAATTGTAGGAGGAGTTCTCAAGACAAAAAAACCCTTAGCGTATTAAATAAGTATAGATTTTAAAGCTGTTTTATACTGTTTACATTTTGATGTCTGCCAATATCGGTAGATGAAGATCTTTAATAAAACAATGTAAAATTATTTTAATAATTTGTAATTGTTGATTATACTATCTTTTACCTATTATATTAAAAGGAATTAAATTAAAATCCAATCATGCAAATTATAGCAAAAATCACGTTTTACATTGAATTACAATGAAATAATTTAAAAGTAGCAAAATTAACAATTTACTCTCATTATAAAATTTTAACATAACTTGTTGAACATATTTTTTTCAAAATAAGTGAAGAATGTGAACCACCTTTCAATATTTTCATAAAATATAAAATGGGATCAAAATCCCCAAGGCATTATTCAGATTTACAGTGTATTTGGAAATGACTAAAAATTGTGACACCTCTAACAAAATAAAACCTAACATATAAAAATACGAAACATAAACATGAATCTTATTAAAATAGTCAATCAAGTTATAAATGACTTAATGGTAAATTAAAGAAGAGCCAATTAACTGAGCAATTGAAATACTAAACATAAATAACACAAATACACATATATGAACAGCTTAAAATATAGGTTTGAAACATGTACAACAGAGTATATTAATATAATTCTAAAGCTAAGCAATAATCAATACATTGCTGTTAAAACTAACAAATACTTTAAAGCATCATTTGAGCACGCATATTGTTGATATTTTTTACCTAAATATATTGTTTAAACTATTTTTTTTTCAATGGTAAAAAACATTAAATACAAATTTTTTTGATAAAAGCGTAAAGGCCAAAAATATGTAACACCATGGCATATTCATTTACAAAGCTCTTGTTCTATTTCCAATAACACATCTAAAAGCTGGAGTAATTCTGTATTGTAATTATATACAGTTTTTATGTCATTATAACATTTGAAGACTTGATGGCTATACTTGGGGCCCCTGGCTAATAATAAAATGTATTCACACTTGATTTTGGAATCTAAACTAAAAGCAAGCATTTTCAAACAGAATATATTTTAAAACTATACAAGCTCCCACCACCAATATCAAAAGCTCTTATTATATACAACAAAATGTTGGGAAAGTTAAAAATACAGTATAGATTTGTTAAAAGTTTAAGTTTTTAGGTAAAGATGGTAAACTTTATTCGAGTGCATCAGTGCATCTATTAACATCATTTGAAAATTATTAGTGTGGTCACTTGTTTCACAGTTTATACTTGGGCAAATTTCACTAAATATTGGATTTTAGTTCAACACTAGCAAAAATTTGTATATTGAAAGAAACAATAATAAAAATGAAAATAAAGCAAAAGCACTAGTACCTACCCAAAACAATCCACAGGTAATCATGCAAAATATGTTAGAAAATTTTCTGTCCTGTCCTTTACATTTGAAAAATTAATTGAGTCACTTGTTTTTGAACCTGGAGTTAGTAATTTTTCCCATTCCTACATGTTTCTAAAACAATCCACAGATAAATAAAAAAGGTTCCAACTGGCTTACCCAATCCTGAAAACCATCACCACAAGGAGCATAAGATTAGTACATATAAGTTCAAACAAAATGCTGTATATATAAACATAAATATGTTTAAATATACAGTCAAATATAATCAATGTAAGCCCAACAGCTAGGATGAGCCAGAAGGCTACTGGAAATGATCTTACACTGCACAACGGAACACCCTGCAAAAGGGTTTCCTGTAAATCCCTCCAGGCAGAAGCACTGAGGAGCATGACTGAGGGTTCTGCACATAGCGTTGGCTCCACAGATGCCAGGACAAGGGTCTCTGCACTTCTGGTTGATACAGGCCAGGTTGGAGGCACATTCACTGTTGCTGACACACTCGGGGCGACAATTGGGTGGTGTCCCGATGAACTCTGGCAGGCAGGAACATGACGGACTGTCTCCTGACACTCGGCATTGCGAGTTCGGACCACACGGAGAAGGAACACACGGGTTGGTGGGAATTGGTGATGCCTGGACTTGCGCTGCAACATTAATGTTATATTTATAATTATCGGTAACTTGGAGATCAATGTTTTACTGGGTACGATACAAACATTGATGAGTAAAGCAAACGTAGATTACATGAAAACAGTGCTTACAATGAAATGATTTCTCTAAAAAGAATATCAAGGATAGTTAGTAGCATGGTATCAGGGCGATCATACATCATTCTTTTCCAGCTCAAGAGGTGGTTATGAATTTTTACCTTTATCCTACGTCTTTTACTTTTTGATTTTTTACAACATTTTGGGAATGGAAAACCAATAAGGTGTAAATTTGACTGAAGAAAATAGATGGATAGTTTAACTCTTTAGTCCATACATTGGAGAAGGCATTGAATCTAATATTAAATAGGAAGGTTAAAATTTTGGAACAATGATACTCTATTTGGGTGGATAATTAAGAAATTTAAGCCAGAATTTTTGGGGTAAAAAATAATTTTTAGAAATTCTACTTACGTATTTGCTGGCACCTGATGAATGGATCCCCGGTGAATCCTCCAGGACAGCTACAGATGGGGTTGTGGTTGATGACTTGACACCTGGCGCCAACACCACAAGTGCCCGGGCAAGGGTCTCGGCACTTCTGGTTGGAGCAGGCTTGGTTCAGAGGACAGTCAGAGTTGACAACACACTCAGGCCTGCAGGTGGGAGGACTGCCAATATATCCTGGCACACAGGAACACACAGCTTGGCCGTTCACCTCTCTGCATTGACTGTTGGGCCCACACGGAGGTGGGTTGCATGGCTGTGTCACCACAGGGGCTGGAAAAATAAATGGATAGATATCTTAGCATTTTCATACCACAGGAATTACGAAAACCTTATCTTAGTGAGCACCTATGGGAAAAGTGAAAAGACCATGTCAAATTTGTACCCCGCCCCCCCCCCCCCCCCAGATCCTATTGTCATTATTTTTCCTGTGGGGCACTTATTTTTGGTCCTAAAGGACTTCAAAAACTATATTTGCAAGACCGTTTCGTAGTGAGAACCCATGAACAAAGAGGAAACCAGATTGATCCGAGTAAGGGAACAGGGTTTTAGGGGTATCAAAAGGGGCAAAATTGGTTTTTTGTAATTTTCACTCTTAATTTTTGAATTCACCAATTTTTTTTTAAACAATTCAATAGAGCTTTAAAACCAACATTTTAATGTTTTGAATCACTAACTTATATTCACAGGTTATGGAGAAAATACATAAAAATTTTTCAATGTTATTCTTAAGGGCAATAAAAAACCTTATATATCGTTTATTTTTTAACATTTCTCAATAACACCTATCTTCTTATTTCTATAAGGGTTTCGTCTGTTATGTCCCTTTTTCTCTCGATCTACTGAACCGATTTTTAAGATTGAGGTGTCATTTTAAAGCTTAGGATATACCGCAGTGACGAATAGTAATTAAAAAGGTCATATTGTTTCGGGCTGCGCCCCCCTCGCCTTTGATTTATTTCTAGAGGACGCTTTAAAATGTTGACCAACTTATATTGCAAGTTTTTTAATCTGAATTGCAATTTAACAGCTGATTGCTTTCATATGAATTTTAAAAGCCAGATAGTAAACAAAAATAGATCTCTGTCACTTCATAACCAACATACATGTACTTTAGGTTAGTTTCTCTCATACAGAATCATAAAATGAGCAATATGCGCACGGTCACCTCGTTTGGTATATAATTTCATTAGATGATGATTTACTAATATTTAGTCAAAACCCCCCCTAGCAGCAAAACATATTTATTAAATCATATGGAATTTAAAGGAAAATAAATGTATAATGGGAGGAGGGATATGGAGAGATGTCTATAACCAGCTGACTTCCTGCAAATTTGTCATTTTAATGTTTAAATTTTAAAATTATAAACAGATAACTCTTTTTGCATAAAGCTCTCACTATGAAATTTTTTTTCCATTTTTAAATAAAAATTAGATCTGTAACTAAACATTAATAATTAACGTAAATATAACATAATGAAATATTATTTGTTTCTTGTATTGATTATTCCTTCACATTATTCAGTATAATCCTCACTTGTAAACCCAAATATTTTGTGGACTAAACGATAACAGCCACTGGAATGCTGTAATGGGGGTATTTATTACTAGTATTATGATTTTATATAAACATGGTAAATCATAAAAATAGAGTTATTCTTATTCAAAAAAAATATATTTGAAAAAGGTTATATTAATGATGAACTAACGAAATTACTCACCCTCAAAAGGTCTGCATTGAACAAATGCGTTTCCAGTCATTCCAGATGGGCAGGTACACATAGGTATGTGGTTGATGACATCACACTGGGCTCCTTGGCCACAAGTCCCAGGACAAGGGTCTTGACACTTGTTGCGGATGCAGGCTCGGTCTCTTGGACAGTCAGTGTTGAGGACACATTCCGGCCGACACCCGGAGTATGGATCTCCTTGGAATTCCGGTAGACAAGTGCAGATTCCATCAGCACACTGAGCATTGGCACCACATGGTGAAGGGTTGCAAGGATCACTGGCTTGAGTCGGTGCAGGTTCAGGAGGTTTGGGGAAGCAGCTAGTGAATGGATCCCCGGTGAATCCCTCAGGACAAGTGCAGATTGGAGTGTGGTTGATGACATTACACTGGGCTCCAGCTCCACAAGACCCTGGACACGGGTCCCGACACTTCTCCCTCATGCAGGCTTGGTTGCTGGGACAGTCTGGGTTGATGGTACACTCTGGTCTGCAGTTTGGTGGAGATCCAATGTAAGTAGGCAGGCAAGAGCAGGAAGGTGTTCCACCGATGTCCCGACATTGTGAGAAAGGACCACAAGGTGAAGGCACGCAAGGATCTCTTATGACAGGGTCTGCCGCTGGGGGCGGAGCTGAAATGAGAAATAATAATTTAAATCAACTGAGAGAATAGAACAGTGTGGGAGAGAAATAAAATGGGTTGACACAACACAGAACGGTCTATTTAGGCCCACTAATAAGCTACACATTATTAAACCTTGGACATTTTTTAAGTACTCTGATTATTAATTGAGTTGAATTACCACTAAATGTCTTCATACATATTTTTTTACAAATTAATTTAATTATATTTTTAAAATATTTATATGTTTCTTCCTGACAAAAAATTTATGTCTTTAATGATTTTATGATGAAAAATTACAAAATTTTTTTTGTCATGTTTGAGGAAAATGTGATAAAACAATGATATTTACAGCCAATTTCCGCTAATCCAGCATGTCTGGGAATTGACAAATAACGGATCACCGGATTACAGGATGAATGAAATGTCAAAATTAGAATAAATGAAAAATGCATTAAATGTGGGCTGTTAATGTTAGATTTACAATAATATCACAGATAAACAAATAATGAAATAGTGTGGTTGGAAAAAAGAAAAGTACTCTTAAAAGTAGATGTTCTTGATGGCCTTAGTATTACTACTTGACTGGCAGATGAACTTTGTCATAAAAAACTTATCAAGAAGCTGATAACTTATCACTCACGAGGCGGTATGGGGAAACATCTGGTGAATGGATCGCCAGTGAAGCCAGGGTTGCAGCTGCAGATGGGGCTGTGGTTGATGACTTGACACCTGGCGTTCTGTCCACAAGTGCCAGGACAAGGGTCCACACATTTCTGGTTGACACAGGCTCGGTTGGCCGGACACTCACTGCTCACAACACACTCTGGTCTGCAGCCTGGAGGCTGGCCTATGTACGTTGGCAGGCAAGAGCACACGGCTTGACCATTCACTTCCCTACATTGACTGTTGGGTCCGCATGGAGACGGCACACAAGGGTTCACTGGCTCCGCTTGGACAGCTGGAATAGAAAATTTACATTTGAACAACAGCCGTTATCAAGGCTGCAAATAAATACTGTAGTTGAAGTTATTAATCTTTATAGCCCCAAAACTGCAGTTAGATATATTATTAGTACATGTAGGAGGTATTTATATTTTAATCTCATACATAAAAATCATCGCAGCAGACCTGTGTATTCAGCTAATTTCCAATGGCTGTCCACCAAGGCATTTTGTGATATAAATGAAATTTAATTATGAATCAAATTAGCTAAAGCTAAATGCAAAAAGAACGATATGTTTGTACATTCAAATGTAAACACTAGGATGAAAAATGCAGAAAGTAAACCGATCAGCTGATTATATTCAGCACATTTTATCACTCATCACCCTAATGAAGGAATGTGCAAATTTATTGAGAAATGTTAAAAAAGCAGTATATAATTGTTTCTACTAATAGTCCAGTTATCACAGTTAGTATGATAATTAAAAAGCCAGTTAATTTAATAAAATAATGTGGTTAATATAAAATTGATTGTTTTTCATGGACTTAATTAAATAAGAAAGACAATTTGATAAGACATCGGTGAGAACTTTTCAGACTATGCTTTAGGGAGCCTGAATTTATTTATCCGTTGTATATAACTGTATTAAATTAAGATAATTGTTTAGCAAAATTCTTGTTTAGGTTGAGTTAAGTTTAGTTGTGTTGAGCTAATTTAATTTCTGTTCATTTATCAAATATCCATTTGTACTCATAATTAATTGTTGCATATTACTTTGGAGATAAATAATTATGCTTTTTAATTGTAGTGTATTCTAATTTAATTAATAGGCAAGCACTAGAATGACCGAAGTTAAACAAAAATAAATTAATCTTTAATCTCACTACAAAATAATCTTTCCCAAAACTAAACTTACGATCTTGAGGTGGTATGACATTGCAGAAGCGGAACGGATCCCCAGTGAAGCCAGGTCGACAAGTGCACAACGGCAAGTGGTTGACAACTTGACAGTCGGCATTCTGTCCACAAGTTCCTGGGCAAGGGTCCTGACATTTGTTGCGGATACAAGCTCTGTTGGAGGCACAGTCAGTGTTCAAGGTACACTCAGGTCGACAGCCTTCGTAAGGGTTGCCGATGTATTCTGGCAGACATGTGCATGCCCCCGCACCGTTCTGTTCTCGGCACTGAGCGTTGACACCACAAGGTGATGGCGTACAGGGAGTAGATACCTCTTGAATGGGTTCAGCTGGAAAGGAAACAATTCTTGATGAATTATGATTGGTAACTGAACATTAAAAGGCACTTGATAAAATATTTGAAGTCGAATCAGTGTTCAGATAAAAATGATAATAATCACCTTGTTGAAGACTGCACTGGACGAATGGATCTCCAACATAGCCGACAATACAGACACATTGCGGGGTGTGACTGACAACTCTGCACATAGCGTTGGCTCCACAGATGCCAGGACAAGGGTCTCTGCACTTCTGGTTGATACAGGCCAGGTTGGAGGCACATTCACTGTTGCTGACACACTCGGGGCGACAATTGGGAGGTGTTCCAATGAACTCTGGCAGGCAGGAACATGACGGACTGTCTCCTGACACTCGGCATTGCGAGTTTGGACCACACGGAGAAGGAACACATGGGTCAGTAGGTGGCGATTGTTGAGGTGGCGCTGTAATCAAACCCAAGACCAAATAGTTTTAGTATTGAGGTTCATTTAATAATGACAGGAAATAACTATTTATAGAACGAATGTTTTTTTTTTACATGAAAATACAAAAAACTAGACAACTCAAAAAAGGCAGATGACTCACAATTCATTACTTTTAGTTCCTTCTTTGTTTAAAGTTCATTGTTGGTAATGGTGAGCTATTGTTATTATTTACTAAATTATTGCAGACATTTTTCAACAATGATTAGTTAAACAAATTCATAACATTTCGGGATCTGGAATCTGATCTCAATTTCAGATGAAAAAATTAATTACAACACAAAAAAGTTAGTAAAAAACATATCAGGTGGATGATTTTAAATAATACTAGGAGTACGCTTGTTCCACGCGTATGGGGATGAACGGCAACATATCCCAGATAATCCTAGTTCCACGTTATTAAAAAATAAATAAATGACACTTCTATTAAATTACACAGTTATAGTGCATGCTTCTTCTATGTCTGGCAAGAAACAAAAATAACACCGTTTAACGTAGCCTAAAGCACGGTTATTTATTGCCGATAATGCATTTCTTATGGTAAATTAAATTACGTCTCATTACTTTATTACTTTACATAATAACTTCAGAAACGTACTTGACCTGAAAAATCATGCCAAAAATCTACTGTGAAAGTTTGAAGTCGATCTGAGGCTTTTTGCGGACGTTATCGTCGAACAAAAAATAGGCGTTAGTCACTACAGTGAGGTTATTAACAGTCATGTATGAGGATTCACTCCTCTTCGATCCGTTCATCCAATTTTTTTTTTATTTACTGCATCTTGTGTGTCAATTTGGCTACACACTTTTCCAGATTGCCCTGATATGATTTTTTCTAACTTTATTAAGTTATAGGCAATATTTCCACCTAAAGAAGGGATCGAATTTCAGAACCAGAAATGTTGTGAATTATGAGTGATGTAAAACGTCTGCAATATAGTTAATTAATAACACTAGTGTCAATTTAGTTGCATTTTATATTTGTCTTATTATTAAGAGACAAGTAATACAATTTTAACCACTCATATTCACTTACGTATGGGCTGGCATCTGATGAATGGATCTCCAGTAAAACCAGTGGGACAACTACAGATGGGGTTGTGGTTGATGACTTGACACCTGGCGCCCACACCACAAGTGCCCGGGCAAGGGTCTCGACACTTCTGGTTGGAGCAGGCTTGGTTCAGAGGACAGTCAGAGTTGACAACACACTCAGGCCTGCAGGTGGGAGGACTGCCAATATATCCTGGCACACAGGAACACACAGCTTGGCCGTTCACCTCTCTGCATTGGCTGTTGGGCCCACACGGAGATGGGTTGCATGGCTGTGTCACCACGGGAGCTGGAAAGATACGAATAAAATGCAGTAGGTTCCCTTTACCAGAGTGAGAAAAAAAATTTGCTCAGACTGACATTTCTAAACAGTAAAATTTTCCTTGTTCCTTTTTTGTAAATTATAACCGCACACACGGTTATGACATCAAGACATAATGCTGACATTTAAGATCTTATAACAAAAAACTAAGTACTATATTGAAACCTAAAATTGATTGGTGTGTACCCTTAAATGTTTTGGACAATCTACCCACAATGTTCTTAATGTAGAAAAAATATTGGGCCATTAATTATATACCAAGATAAAAACTAGAAAATTGGATTTCGAACATAATTTTAGAAGAATAAAACTAAAATTTTCCGCAATTAAAGTACAATTTTAAGTTCCTAGTATCCTTATTATATTTCTTGGATTGAGTGAAACCAGCAAAAATCAACCACATTGAAATATTAATACTGCTAGATTTTGAAGTATTACAAGATATTTAGACCATAGGATGAATTTTGACTAATATACCTTGCATTGGACGACAGTCCACAAATGGGTTTCCATTCATGCCTGGAGGACAGCTACACATGGGAATGTGGTTGATCACTTGACAGACAGCATTCTGGCCACAAGTCCCAGGACAAGGATCTTGACACTTGTTGCGGATGCAGGCTCGGTCTCTTGGACAGTCAGTGTTGAGGACACATTCCGGCCGGCACCCTGAGTATGGATCTCCTTGGAATTCCGGTAGACAAGTGCAGATTCCATTGTTACACTGAGCATTGGCACCACATGGTGAAGGGTTGCAAGGATCACTGGCTTGAGTCGGTACAGGTTCAGGAGGTTTAGGGAAGCAGCTAGTGAATGGATCCCCGGTGAATCCCTCAGGACAAGTGCAGATCGGAGTGTGGTTGATGACATTACACTGGGCTCCAGCTCCACAAGACCCTGGACACGGGTCCCGACACTTCTCCCTCATGCAGGCTTGGTTGCTGGGACAGTCTGGGTTGATGGTACACTCTGGTCGGCAGTTTGGTGGAGATCCAATGTAAGTAGGCAGGCAAGAGCAGGACGGTGTTCCACCGATGTCCCGACATTGTGAGAAAGGCCCACAAGGTGAAGGCACACAAGGATCTCTTATGACAGGGTCAGCTGCTGGGGATGGAGCTGAAATGAGAGAATAATAATAGTTTGACTATAAGATACTAGGAATATAAACTATTTTAATGATTTTTCAACCAATGTCTTGTCTGACTAGTCATTGAATGCAGTACTTCTTAAGTGGCTCAAAGTGTTGTTGAAACGTTTATTATTTTCTTTAGCTAATTGATCAAATTTATTGTGCTAAGTGTTTCAAAGAAATTTTCTGTGAATTTTTATTATTTTTTTAGGTAATAGATCACATTTTTAGTGCTAAGCGTTTCAAAGAAATTTCCTGGTTTCATTGAATATTACAGGTAATATGTCATGGAATATTTGCAAACTGAATAGAAAAGGAGAATACTTTTTCATGATCAATGACCAAAAAAACCACGGAAAGAATAAAAGAGAAGTTAATATATTTGAATTAAAATTAAGTTGAATTCTAACTAACCATACATTTGAAAGGCAAAAGTCCTAAAGAAAACCACTATTTCATATGTAAATAGATAACAACTATAAAATAAGGATAAAAAGATCAAATTAGTTGGTTACTTTGACTAACAAGGAGACATCGAAAAAATCTAGTGAATGGATCATCAGACACATGGTTGGTAAAACGGAAAATACTTGAGGTCCTTTATGACTGACAGCTGGACTTTGACATAAAAAAGTAGTCAATTAGCTGATAATATTTCACTTACGAGGCGGTATCGGGAAACATCTGGTGAATGGATCGCCAGTGAAGCCAGGGTTGCAGCTGCAGATAGGGCTGTGGTTGATGACTTGACACCTGGCGTTCTGTCCACAAGTGCCAGGACAAGGGTCCACACATTTCTGGTTGACACAGGCTCGGTTGGCCGGACACTCACTGCTCACAACACACTCTGGTCTGCAGCCTGGAGGCTGGCCTATGTACGTTGGCAGGCAAGAGCACACGGCTTGTCCATTCACTTCCCTGCATTGACTGTTGGGTCCACATGGAGACGGCACACAAGGGTTCACTGGCTCCGCTTGGACAGCTGAAAAGAAAATTTCAATTTGAACAACAGAGGTAGCATTTTGGCAGAGTAGTAGAAAGTAAAATTATTTTCCCATAAAATCGTTTTCAAATTTTTCCACAAATAAAGGTATTTAAAGCAAAGTTAGTCTGTGTTTCAAAAATTCAATCGAAAAAAATAGTTGATTTCTACAACTAATAAGACATCTTGATAAGAATTACTATGTAAGAATCATCTTTATTAACAAACAATTAAATAATGCTACAGTTTCAAAATTTATAGAACACCAACATAAAAAAAACCAACTGAATTCATGGCGAAAAAGATAATAGTCATACTCCTAAAAATATCAGAAAACGTTAGATTAATTTAAATTGTCTGCTTTGGATTGCTCTTAAGAGGCTAACACTAGAATGACAAAAGTCCTAAAAGATAATCCATTGATCTAACTGCAAAATAATCAATTACAAATGAAAACTTACGATCTTGAGGTGGTATGACATTGCAGAAGCGGAATGGATCCCCAGTGAAGCCAGGTCGACAAGTGCACAGCGGCAGGTGGTTGACAACTTGACAGTCAGCATTCTGTCCACAAGTTCCTGGGCAAGGGTCCTGACATTTGTTGCGGATACAAGCTCTGTTGGAGGCACAGTCGGTGTTCAAGGTACACTCAGGTCGACAGCCTTCGTAAGGGTTGCCGATGTATTCTGGCAGACATGTGCATGCCCCGGCACCGTTCTGTTCTCGACATTGAGCGTTGACACCACAAGGTGAAGGCGAGCAGGGAGTAGATACCTCTTGAATGGGTTCAGCTGGAAAGGAAACAATTCTTAATGAAGTATGATTGGCAACTTAAAAGATAATTGATAAACTAATTGAAGGAGGATCGTTGTTTGAGATAAAAATTGATAATAATCACCTTGTTGAAGACTGCACTGGACAAATGGATCTCCAACGTAGCCGACAATACAGACACATTGCGGGGTGTGACTGACAACTCTGCACATAGCGTTGGCTCCACAGATGCCAGGACAAGGGTCTCTGCACTTCTGGTTGATACAGGCCAGGTTGGAGGCACATTCACTGTTGCTGACACACTCGGGGCGACAGTTGGGAGGTGTCCCGATGAACTCTGGCAGGCAGGAACATGACGGACTGTCTCCTGACACTCGGCATTGTGAGTTTGGACCACACGGAGAAGGAATACAAGGGTCAGTCGGCGGCGATTGTTGAGGTGGCGCTGTAATCAAAGCAAAGGCTAATATTATCTTTTGGTAATAATTGACTTGGCAATAGAAACTAATATTTATGGAGGATATGATTTGTAGTATAAAATCAATACAAGGGATGCAAGACTCGACTCACAATGAACAATTATTATAAACATTTTTTTTGTATGTCATGTCGAATTGAAATCTAAGTTATTTCACATTCAAATATTTAAATAAACATACGTATAGGTTGACATCTGATGAACGGGTCCCCAGTGAATCCTCCAGGACAGCTACAGATGGGGTTGTGGTTGATGACTTGACACCTGGCGCCGACACCACAAGTGCCCGGGCAAGGGTCTCGACACTTCTGGTTGGAGCAGGCTTGGTTCAGAGGACAGTCAGAGTTGACAACACACTCAGGCCTGCAGGTGGGAGGACTGCCAATATATCCTGGCACACAGGAACACACAGCTTGGCCGTTTACCTCTCTGCATTGGCTGTTGGGCCCACACGGAGATGGGTTGCATGGCTGTGTCACCACGGGTGCTGGAAGCAGAATTTCCTACTACAGTGCACATAAAGACAATTCATCTATTGTCCACATACATAGGATACCTTATGTGAGTACTAATTTCCATGAATTATTTAAAAACTTTTGGCAATATTAAGATAACATGAATTATCATGATTAGAGAGTTTACACTTTATAACAGTAATGGAATTAAACCTGCCACAAGCGACAAAATTTTATAATTGAAATTCTCAATACATTCTCTAAAAACAGAGTTCAGACCCACACCAATTTTTCTCTTCTCTCTCCTTGGGGAAAAAAAAAAAAAAAAAAAAAAAAACTCCGCCCAAAAGCATAGGCCAATGAACCTGAGTGATGATCTAGAAACAGCAATGGAATTTAGTTCAATCGGCAAGACATGTTTATATGCGAAATGTTATCCGATATCCAATCAGCGGAAATCTAATGGTGCAAGGTGAAGATTTAAAGTGAGTGTTTCCATATTTTCAAGGCACTTGAGCTATAGTCTGGAATATAATGAGCCCTCTTAAAATTAACTGGGAGAACTACAATGTGTATATATTTTTATATTTCTGCTTATTTCATAATAATTTCATACTTCTGCTTATTCTATAAAATGAATCTTTCAATTAAGGGAGCATATTCACAACAGTTGAAATTTAATTAAGACTGTAAACATAAAAATTATTTAACTATAAAAAAGAAACCCGTCCTTATCACAACAGATAAAAAGATTTTAACTTGTACAACACGTATTAAAGTATTTCATCTGTTATATCAATATTTGGGGCACCAAATTCATAACAAATTATTAGACATTAAAAATATTGCTTCTTTTCCCCAAATGAAAACATCTATAGAGTGGTTATTGGAGGCCTTTCATTCAGTAAAAGAATTTCCGGGTGGGAAATAACATGTCTAATCATCATTATTAATATAATTTTGTAAAGACCAAAAGAAGAAAAAAAAATGTAAAAATTTATAAACAATAAGATCAATATTGATTGTATTTCACTACATAACATGTTAATTGTATTGATGTGATGATTTTTAATAAATTAAATATGGTAATCTATATTTATTATAATAAATTTTACTTGTTTTGACTAACAAAAAATAATTAGTATACAACAAAATATTAAGAGTTAAAATTATTATTTATAATTCAGTTTAATCCTCCTAATCACACTAAATTGACAAATTTAATTTAGCCATTTATAATAATCAAAAGAAAACGTCATGTCTTATGGTGAAAATTCTTTTTATCCCTCAGCTTCCTAGTTTGTTAAATAAAATGAGTAAATACAGTACACTCTCGTTCAACGGACTCGGCGACATCGGAACTCCGCTTCATCGGAACTGAAAATCTGGATATTATTAATTTTTTTTTCTTACGAAATAAATAATTTTTCCGTTTTAGCACCTTCAATTTCCATTCCTTCTATCCGCACAACAGTGAAGTATTACATTGTGCATCAAACGTCATCAGGCGTTTTCCATTATCTTTACCCATCGATGTGATTTACGAGGCCGTGGAGTATTCACACAAAAATAGAAAGAGGAAGCGGGCAGGAAGTGAACATCCGTTTCGACCGCTTCCCAAACTGTCATTCAGTCTGTCTTGCATCGCGACTGCACCTGTGTTACGTGGAAGTCAGTTGACTGCTGGAATATGAGTGGAATATGAATATGGAATATGAGAATAAAGATTTTGGATCTTTATTTCCTGCGTTGTTTTTATTCCTATAGGTTCATTGTTACCATGTTCAAAGTTTGAGTGCCTTATTTTCATAAAATCTCTTGTGTTATCTTAAAAACAAAAGTGAGTACAATCACGATAGGTCACCGTACAGACGGAAATGATGACTCACGACGAAATTCGCTTCATCGGAATTTTTTGACATCCGAACCAGCCGTCCGCCACATTAGGTCCGATGAACGAGAGTGTACTGTATAGTAAAACCCAACCATGTTCATTTACAACTAAGGATTCACAAATATGGTTGAATATTACCCAACAAGATGACTTTTAAATTAATATACCTTGCATTGGACGACAGTCCACAAATGGGTTTCCATTCATGCCTGGAGGACAGCTACACATGGGAATGTGATTCATCACTTGACAGACAGCATTCTGGCCACAAGTCCCAGGACAAGGGTCTTGACACTTGTTGCGGATGCAGGCTCGGTCTCTTGGACAGTCAGTGTTGAGGACACATTCCGGCCGACACCCTGAGTATGGATCTCCTTGGAATTCCGGTAGACAAGTGCAGACTCCATCAGCACACTGAGCATTGGCACCACAAGGTGAAGGGTTGCAAGGATCACTGGCTTGAGTCGGTACAGGTTCAGGAGGTTTGGGGAAGCAGCTAGTGAATGGATCCCCGGTGAATCCCTCAGGACAAGTGCAGATCGGAGTGTGGTTGATGACATTGCACTGGGCTCCAGCTCCACAAGACCCTGGACACGGGTCCCGACACTTCTCCCTCATGCAGGCTTGGTTGCTGGGACAGTCTGGGTTGATGGTACACTCTGGTCTGCAGTTTGGTGGAGATCCAATGTAAGTAGGCAGGCAAGAGCAGGATGGTGTTCCACCGATGTCCCGACATTGTGAGAAAGGCCCACAAGGTGAAGGCACACAAGGATCTCTTATGACAGGGTCAGCCGCTGGGGGTGGAGCTGAAATAAGAAATAGTTATTAAAACCAACTGAGAGAATAGAGCACAGTGAGGGAAAGATAAAATATGTTAATACAATGCTGAAAGGTCTATTTAGGTCACTAATAAGCTATAAATTATTAAAACTTTACACTCTCATTATATATTTATACAAATCACCACTAAATGTAGATTTCATAATATTTATTTTTAATCAAATTAATCGAGGCACATTAAAAAATTTTTTATATGTTCCTCACAAAAATCTTATGTTTTTAATGATTTTAAGATATACAATGAAAATGAAATGTTTTTCGATAATTAACAACTTGTCGGAGGGAAATGTAACAAAACAAAGTTAATTACACCTTAATTTGTATTACAGTCTAAAAAGTATATATCATCTTTATTACTTTTTTTTTAACTGTCCAAAAAGTCCAAAGTCCTAATGTAAGATTAATTTTAATATCTCTGATAATCAAATAATGAAATATGTGTGGTTGGGAAAATGGAAAGAACTCTTTAAAGTAGATTTTCTTGAGTGCCTTATAGTTACTAGTTGACTGACAGCTGAACTCTGACATGAAAAACGAATCATGAAGCTGATAATTTATCACTCACGAGGCGGTATTGGGAAACATCTGGTGAATGGATCGCCAGTAAAGCCAGGGTTGCAGCTGCAGATGGGGCTGTGGTTGATGACTTGACACCTGGCGTTCTGTCCACAAGTGCCAGGACAAGGGTCCACACATTTCTGGTTGACACAGGCTCGGTTGGCCGGACACTCACTGCTCACAACACACTCTGGTCTGCAGCCTGGAGGCTGGCCTATGTACGTTGGCAGGCAAGAGCACACGGCTTGTCCATTCACTTCCCTGCATTGACTGTTGGGTCCACATGGAGACGGCACACAAGGGTTCACTGGCTCCGCTTGGACAGCTGGAATAGAAGATTTACATTTGAACAACAGCGGTTTTGTATGGATATCATCGCTGGGAATAAACAACAGAAGTTATTAATATTTACTAGATATCGCTCCTTGGTTGAAATTTGACCAAACATTCAGTTAAAAACCCAATTAGTTTTAAAATATTTTATAAATATTTATAAAATCTGTATAAGGTCTGTTCTTTGTGATATGCAAGTGCTTGATCTTACGACATCCGTCTAGTGATTCATAGAACTACTCTTCTTGAATAAGATTAAAATTGAAACTTTGAAATCCCATAAGGCGTAGCCCTGAGGGCCAATGTGAATTATAATGGAATTATGCTCATCTACAGATCTACAGGACATCTTTTTAATAGTATGTTCCGATTCCTCCTACAATGTACACAAACTCAGAAAAAAAGGAGGAAAATTAACATGCTTAATTATCTATATATTAATATTCATTAATATATAGATAGCCCCAAAACTGGCAGTTACACATATTTTTGGTATAGACAGAAAGGTACTTATCACAAATTATTCTCATAGATAAAAATTAGACCTGTGAACTCTGGAAATTTACAATAGCTGTTCAACAAAGCATTTTGTGATATAAATGACATTTAATTATAAATTAAGAAATTTTTAGAACTGAAAAATATGCATGGCCAAAGCTAATGAAACATCATAAAAATTTATCTGTTTATAGATCCCAAAATCCTATACTCTTATACGAGCAATGTTTGCTTGTTTGCTTGTTTGCTTGCTTGCACAATTATCTCAAAAACGGCTCCGACGATTTCCTTCAAATTTTGGAATAAACTTAGTTTTACCTTAAAAATACGATTGAGATGGGTCTCGCCCCCAGGGAAAATCCGGTTTTCGCGCTAGAGCCCTTCAAAGTTTTCATGTTATCCTTATGGAGATTTTTTAAATTGAACAAAAATCAGCTGATAATTGAGCTTTGTGTGAGAACAAAAGTAATAATTTTACCGAGCTTAAGCTCGGTCCCCCTGGTACTGAAAACATTAATATGCCAAATACTGAAAGTCAGCCCATCAGCTGATTTTATTCAGCTCCTCTCAATCTCTCCCTCTCATTATACAATTATTCGTCATTAAAATACCATAGGATTTAGTATACATAAGTATAATGCCACAGGGGGGTTAGACAATTATAGTTACTAAATAATATTAGTTACTCACTTCAAATACTACTATTAATGAGTATGGTAGTATTATTGTACTCAGGAATGTTGTACATTATTTTAGAGGAAAAATATTAAATAATTATTGTATTGTATTGTATTCTTTCTATTTGAATTTAAAAAATAGTAAAAGATAAGAATGACTTAACGCCTACAAATCTCATTGCAAAATAATGGTTTCCAAAACTAAACTTACGATCTTGAGGTGGTATGACATTGCAGAAGCGGAACGGATCCCCAGTGTAGCCAGGTCGACAAGTGCACAACGGTAAGTGGTTGACAACTTGACAGTCGGCATTCTGTCCACAAGTTCCTGGGCAAGGGTCCTGACATTTGTTGCGAATACAAGCTCTGTTGGAGGCACAGTCGGTGTTCAAGGTACACTCAGGTCGACAACCTTCGTAAGGGTTGCCGATGTATTCTGGCAGACATGTGCATGCTCCGGCACCGTTCTGTTCTCTGCACTGAGCGTTGACACCACAAGGTGAAGGCGTGCAGGGAGTAGATACCTCTTGAATAGGTTCAGCTGGAAAGTAAACAATTCTTGATGAAGTATGATTGGTAACTGAACATTGAAAGGCACATGATCAAATATTTGAAGGAGAATCAGTGCTTGAGATAAATTTGATAACAATCACCTTGTTGAATACTGCACTGGACGAATGGATCTCCAACATAGCCGACAATACAGACACATTGCGGGGTGTGACTGACAACTCTGCACATAGCGTTGGCTCCACAGATGCCAGGACAAGGGTCTCTGCACTTCTGGTTGATACAGGCCAGGTTGGAGGCACATTCACTGTTGCTGACACACTCGGGGCGACAGTTGGGAGGAGTTCCGATGAACTCTGGCAGGCAGGAACATGACGGACTGTCTCCTGACACTCGGCATTGCGAGTTTGGACCACACGGAGAAGGAATACAAGGGTCAGTCGGCGGCGATTGTTGTGGTGGAGCTGTAATCAAACCCAAGACCAAGTGATTTTAATGTTGGCGTTTATTTAAAAACGGCTTGACACCATGAATGAGCATTTTTAAAAAGGGATGAGTTTTTAGCAAAGAAATAACAAAAGTTAAATCATTTACAAAAGGTAGAAGACTCAAAATTTATTACTGGTAGGTAGATAATTGAAAATTTAATTATGCCTTGTATCAAACAAAAAGACATGTAATGAAATTTTTATCAGCTATATTCACTTACGTATAGGTTGACATCTGATGAATGGATCCCCGGTGAATCCTCCAGGACAACTACAGATGGGGTTGTGGTTGATGACTTGACACCTGGCGCCGACACCACAAGTGCCCGGGCAAGGGTCTCGACACTTCTGGTTGGAGCAGGCTTGGTTCAGAGGACAGTCAGAGTTGACAACACACTCAGGCCTGCAGGTGGGAGGACTGCCAATATATCCTGGCACACAGGAACACACAGCTTGGCCGTTCACCTCTCTGCATTGACTGTTGGGCCCACAGGGGGACGGGTTGCATGGCTGCGTTACCACGGGTGCTGGAAAGATAGGAGTCAAATGCATTGTTTTCTTCATAAATTTTCTTAAGTAAAGGAAGTTTCAAAAATTGGATTGGCTGGCATTTTAAAATAAAATTTATTTAACTTTTTTCTTATTTGTGTGTGTATTGATAGTAATGGAATTTTGACATTATAGAGAACAGTTCAAAACCTTAACCAATTAATTCAAAAAAATAAATCAAGTCTCTTGTTATGGACAAAATGGTTAAGAAAATTCGATCAACGTAGTAGGGCAATCCACCTAGAGAGAGTCAATGAGACAGTAATCTATTTGTCAGTACATTCTGACTTCGACAGAGATTTTCACCAACAAAGATTCTCCCTTGCATACTTACTTATGTATAAGTAAGTAATCATAAATCATAAATAATTTAGTTTAGCACAATCAGCTGTAATATTTACACAATAAACATTGTAATTATAAAATGCAAAGGATATATATTAATAATACCTCTATTTATTATATATTATAAAATGCGAAGGATATATATTAATAATACCTCTCTTTATTTTTCATTAGAGTGCGAAAAAGTGAAAGGTCTCCATCCTTTGACGTTTTCTTACAATTATTGTACAAACACTTATTACTTCCTCGTTTCAGTGCTCGTTTTGAACTTGCACATACCCCCGATTAAAAAAATTAGAAAATTTACCGGGGTACCATGACGAGGTTAGGATGTAATCCCTTGTAAAGTATAGTTTAATTTTATAAACATTTGATTGAATATAATATTTTTATATTAATAATATTGGAAGTTTGAAAGACTGAAGGGCAAAGCTATGACCCCTATCATGTTAGCCCTAACAGAATGATGTACTGGTTTAGTTCTATTTATTATTTTATATTAATCTTTTTTTGTGCTTGTTTTAGTTATTACTTGCTTTAAGGACTTAAAATAACGATTTTCCTTGAAAAAGCTTTACAATGATACCAAATGAGTGAAACCAGCAAAACTCAAACAAGTAATATTAATACATCCAGATTCTGGAGTATTAACATATAATTAGACTACAGGATGAATTTTTTATCAATATACCTTGCATGGGACGACAGTCCACAAATGGGTTTCCATTCATGCCTGGAGGACAGCTACACATGGGAATGTGGTTGATCACTTGACAGACAGCATTCTGGCCACAAGTCCCAGGACAAGGGTCTTGACACTTGTTGCGGATGCAGGCTCGGTCTCTTGGACAGTCAGTGTTGAGGACACATTCCGGCCGACACCCTGAGTATGGATCTCCTTGGAATTCCGGTAGACAAGTGCAGATTCCGTTGTTACACTGAGCATTGGCACCACATGGTGAAGGGTTACAAGGATCACTGGCTTGGGTTGGTGCAGGTTCAGGAGGTTTGGGGAAGCAGCTAGTGAATGGATCCCCGGTGAATCCCTCAGGACAAGTGCAGATCGGAGTGTGGTTAATGACATTACACTGGGCTCCAGCTCCACAAGACCCTGGACACGGGTCCCGACACTTCTCCCTCATGCAGGCTTGGTTGCTGGGACAGTCTGGGTTGATGGTACACTCTGGTCTGCAGTTTGGTGGAGATCCAATGTAAGTAGGCAGGCAAGAGCAGGATGGTGTTCCACCGATGTCCCGACATTGTGAGAAAGGCCCACAAGGTGAAGGCACACAAGGATCTCTTATGACAGGGTCAGCCGCTGGGGGTGGAGCTGAAATGAGGGAATACAATAAAAATGAGAATAAAACAATCCATAAAATATTGTGATAATGGTTGAATTATTAAGGTTCTTCTAATGTTGTCTGATCTCCATAGTCAAACAATCTATTATTTTTTAGTTTCATGTGATGTGATTGAGATGAGTCAGTTTTTTATACCTAATAATTCAAACCCTAATAATTTTATTAGTTGAAATAATTTTTCATTTTTTTGACCATGAAGTTTGTATTTTGGTAATATTTTAATATTTTTATAATCATTCAATAAGATGACCTTCTACGAATGACTCAATGAGCTAATTGGGTTTAAGAAAATTTTTGAAAGGTGGTTTTGATTACTTTTACAAGGAATAATTCATGGAATAGTTGGCAATTGGAATGATACCTCAGTGATTTTTCATGAGCAAAGATCAGGCAGGGAGAGGAATATAAAACAGGTAAATATATTTTAATTATGCTGATTCATCAGTCATACTAAAACTAATTTTGAAAAGTAAATCATTTGGGGAAAATCACTGACACGTCTATAAAAGTCAAAGAATAGGAGAAGAAAATAAATTTTTACTATTTAAGTGTTGAAATGATAAATTTGGTAGGTAATTTATCACTCACGAGGCGGTATGGGGAAACATCTGGTGAATGGATCGCCAGTGAAACCAGGGTTGCAGCTGCAGATGGGGCTGTGGTTGATGACTTGACACCTGGCGTTCTGTCCACAAGTGCCAGGACAAGGATCCACACATTTCTGGTTGACACAGGCTCGGTTGGCCGGACACTCACTGCTCACAACACACTCTGGTCTGCAGCCTGGAGGCTGGCCTATGTACGTTGGCAGGCAAGAGCACACGGCTTGTCCATTCACTTCCCTGCATTGACTGTTGGGTCCGCATGGAGACGGTACACAAGGGTTCACTGGCTCCGCTTGGACAGCTGTTGAAATACAATAAATATTATGAAAATTTATATATGAAATGAATTTATAATTTCTACATTAACTGTTGCTGAGTGCATAAACTGGCTATTGCATTGATATCCTAAGTAAGATTGAATGTGCATGAAAAATGATTGTGTAAGTACAAACAATTTTTTATAATATAAAAAAAAGTAACAAATGAAAACAATTTGATGATTTGAGGAAGAATAATAACCTTGACTAAAACTTTCTTGATAAAATTGAATTTGTAATATTTAGAAATGGCCTGGAGAACTTTAATTAGTTTTAATGTAATGGCTTGACAGATGAAAACTTACGATCTTGAGGTGGAATAACATTGCAGAAGCGGAACGGATCCCCAGTGAAGCCAGGTCGACAAGTGCACAACGGCAAGTGGTTGACAACTTGACAGTCGGCATTCTGTCCACAAGTTCCTGGGCAAGGGTCCTGACATTTGTTGCGGATACAAGCTCTGTTGGAGGCACAGTCGGTGTTCAAGGTACACTCAGGTCGACAGCCTTCGTATGGGTTGCCGATGTATTCTGGCAGACATGTGCATGCCCCCGCACCGTTCTGTTCTCGGCACTGAGCGTTGACGCCACAAGGTGAAGGTGTGCAGGGAGTAGATACCTCTTGAATGGGTTCAGCTGCAAAGGAAACCATTCTCCGTAAAGCATGATTAGCAAAAAAAAGTTTAAGGCACATGATCAAATATTTGAAGGAGAATCAGTGCTTGAGGTAAAAATTTATAATAATCACCTTGTTGAATACTGCACTGGACGAATGGATCTCCGACATAGCCGATAATACAGACACATTGCGGGGTGTGACTGACAACTCTGCACATGGCGTTGGCTCCACAGATGCCAGGACAAGGGTCTCTGCACTTCTGGTTGATACAGGCCAGGTTGGAAGCACATTCACTGTTGCTGACACACTCGGGGCGACAGTTGGGAGGTGTTCCAATGAACTCTGGCAGGCAGGAACATGACGGACTGTCTCCTGACACTCGGCATTGCGAGTTTGGACCACACGGAGAAGGAATACAAGGGTCAGTCGGCGGCGATTGTTGTGGCGGAGCTGTAACCCAAGACCAAGTGATTTTAATTTTGGTGTTTATTTAATAAAACGGCTTGACACAAAAAATAAGCATATTTAGAAGGGATGAGTTTCAGCAAAGAAAGAACAAAAGTTAGATCATTTACAAAAGGCAAAAGACAAAATTCATTAATGGTAGTTCATTTAAAATTTAGTTGTGCCTTGTATCAAACAAAAAGACATATAATCAAATTGTTATCAGCTATATTCACTTACGTATAGGTTGACATCCGATGAAGGGATCCCCGGTGAAACCTCCAGGACAACTACAGATGGGGTTGTGGTTGATGACTTGACACCTAGCGCCGACACCACAAGTGCCCGGGCAAGGGTCTCGACACTTCTGGTTGGAGCAGGCTTGGTTCAGAGGACAGTCAGAGTTGACAACACACTCAGGCCTGCAGGTGGGAGGACTGCCAATATATCCTGGCACACAGGAACACACAGCTTGGCCGTTCACCTCTCTGCATTGACTGTTGGGCCCACATGGAGATGGGTTGCATGGCTGCGTCACCACGGGTGCTGGGAAAATACGAGTAATATGCAGTAGATTCCTCATGTAAGAGTGAGGGAAGTTTTCAAAATTTTTTTTGGACTAACAGTTAAAAAAAAAATCATTCTTTGACCTTATTTTTGAGTGTATTACGCTACTGGTAATATAATACCTAACATTTTGAAGTTGTTGCATTGCATAATAGCACCTTGCATTATTAATAGCCTAATGACAAATGGCAACTCAGAAATACCCCATTGAGGATGCAACTAAAAAACATTGGGGTTGTAAGGTGTTTACTTGCAAAATTGTGTTTACTTTGTAACCACAATTTTGTTATTTTATTTTATTCTTGACACCTATTCTGTACTCTATGTATATGAATAAAGTATTCTGATTCTGATTCTGATTCTGATTACCATTACCAAACTCATAGCCCCCTCAATACAAGGCCCCGGCGACAAAAATTGGCAACGCTGCACACTAGGCTGTCATAGCAGCTTAGTAGCATATAGTACATGGAGCACCCAGTCGTAATATCTGATTTTGCCCGTATTATAATTGTTGTGATTAATAATGTGAGTGAGGTAAGATGTCCAACTAATGCGTTGCACCTGGGTGTCCAATAATTTTGATAATGCTATAAAGCCAAGGGACATTTTCAAGTTTTTCAATTTCTTAGGGACGAAAAGAGTAGTGGTGAGTGGATATGAGCTATTTCTTGTCTTTAACGTTTATTGGTTTGTATAAAAAATTTCTCAAAACTGACTTAATTATTATTGAAAGATTTATTGCGCCACATCGTATGGCACAGTTTTGTATTAAAGGCAGCCATGCCATAACTGTTATATAGAAAAAAGACATTTGAATTGAATGTCTTTATTTCTATTATTTGTATCATCAAGTTTTTATAATAAAAAAAAATAATTGAATCACTAATTAGATGCTCGCATGGTTTTTAAGATCGATAAGAAATAGTGTTCCAACATAAATTGCAGAGATTTTAATGGTTCGAATGTAATAACATTATTTTTTAAGTTCTCAACGTCCTTAATATCTTTTTGGAAAGAGAGAAAATCGAAAAATTCAACCTTGAAGGACTACAATTAGTGCTCCTAGATACTAAGAACTAATGAATATTTGGACCAGAGAATGATTTTCATTTAATTTACCTTGCATTGGACGACAGTCCACAAATGGGTTTCCATTCATGCCTGGAGGACAGCTACACATGGGAATGTGGTTGATCACTTGACAGACAGCATTCTGGCCACAAGTCCCAGGACAAGGATCTTGACACTTGTTGCGGATGCAGGCTCGGTCTCTTGGACAGTCAGTGTTGAGGACACATTCCGGCCGGCACCCGGAGTATGGATCTCCTTGGAATTCCGGTAGACAAGTGCAGACTCCATCAGCACACTGAGCATTGGCACCACATGGTGATGGGTTGCAAGGATCACTGGCTTGGGTCGGTGCAGGTTCAGGAGGTTTAGGGAAGCAGCTAGTGAATGGATCCCCGGTGAATCCCTCAGGACAAGTGCAGATCGGAGTGTGGTTGATGACATTACACTGGGCTCCAGCTCCACAAGACCCTGGACACGGGTCCCGACACTTCTCCCTCATGCAGGCTTGGTTGCTGGGACAGTCTGGGTTGATGGTACACTCTGGTCGACAGTTTGGTGGAGATCCAATGTAAGTAGGCAGGCAAGAGCAGGACGGTGTTCCACCGATGTCCCGACATTGTGAGAATGGACCACAAGGTGAAGGCACACAAGGATCTCTTATGACAGGGTCTGCCGCCGGGGGTGGAGCTGAAAAAAAAAAATACCAAAAAGATAAGTGTGAGAATAAACAGTGCTGGAGAGATATAAAATAGTTTATAAACTAGATACTAGGATTTATTGTTTCCCGCCTTTGTTTGGGATCTCTAAAAGTGATCAATTATTTGTTGAGTGATTCTGTATGTCGTTGAAATGCTATAATTCTTTACCTAATTTTTTCTAACCTTTACGTTCTGAATGGTAAATGGTTCAAAGAAATGGTTTGAAGGTTTGAATGAAGGATGAACTTTACAAAAAACGGTGTCATGGAATATTTGCAAATGGGATGGAATAAGTCAATAGTTTAATTAAGAAATAATCAAAACTTTGACATGAAGAACTAATTGAGAAGTAAAAAATTCAAAACTTACGAGGTGGTATTGGGAAACATCTGGTGAATGGATCGCCAGTGAAGCCAGGGTTGCAGCTGCAGATGGGGCTGTGGTTGATGACTTGACACCTGGCGTTCTGTCCACAAGTGCCAGGACAAGGGTCCACACATTTCTGGTTGACACAGGCTCGGTTGGCCGGACACTCACTGCTCACAACACACTCTGGTCTGCAGCCTGGAGGCTGGCCTATGTACGTTGGCAGGCAAGAGCACACGGCTTGTCCATTCACTTCCCTGCATTGACTGTTGGGTCCACATGGAGACGGCACACAAGGGTTCACTGGCTCCGCTTGGACAGCTAAAAAAGAAATTTGCACATGTTACATTTGGGCAGACAATAAAACTAGTTTTAATAAACAATATAAGTCATAATTTTAGTCACAATTATTAGTCAATATACTATACAGTTTTGCAATAAGAGTCCTAAAATTAATAACAGTGCAGTATTTAATGACTCATTTGAACTTATTGTCTACTAACTCAGTTTAGTTTTACTTGATTGCTTAATCATATAAAATATTTTTTGTATTATATATTTTAAAAGACTACTGAGAGTTTAGGGTAAACAATATTATATATAAGTTTGACACTCACTTATTGTTGATATTAACATGAAACCAAGATTATAGATCATTTATACAGTATATTCCAATAAAATCAATGCCATGGATAGCTCAACACCTCTGTAGGATCCTACTGTGTAAGTGTGTGGGTCACGTGATTTGCTAATTGCTATTTGTGGTGTTTTCATATCAAAATCATAAATAATAGACCATATTCACTGTCTTAACATGCAATCTTGGAGCAGTTGAGGTAATGAATGCCATTGACAACTGAAATTATGATATGCTATTGGTATGTTGGACTTAAAGCATGGTTCTATCGCTAATGACCGTTTTTATACTAAAGAGCCATTATTGTTGATGAACCACTAAATGACAGGAGTAAAATCGACTCTGGTATAATTGACTTTCACCAATTTTGACAGTGAATTAGTTTCCGGTGCCTTGAGTTTTTGGGGTTGTAGAGTATATCAAGATCAAATCAATTATTACAAAAAAGTTAATGGTCATTGGTCAAAAGAATTTCTGGGAATGTAAGATTTATCTCAAAAGGTTACACTGAAGTTATTCAGCATTTAACAAATATTGAAAAATGCCATCAATACCAAAATGTCATAATTTCTATAAAGATGAACCATTAACACAGCTGCAAAATAATTTTTAACAAAACTAAACTTACGAGCTTGAGGTGGTATGACATTGCAGAAGCGGAATGGATCCCCAGTGAAGCCAGGTCGACAAGTGCACAGCGGCAAGTGGTTGACAACTTGACAGTCAGCATTCTGTCCACAAGTTCCTGGGCAAGGGTCCTGACATTTGTTGCGAATACAAGCTCTGTTGGAGGCACAGTCGGTGTTCAAGGTACACTCAGGTCGACAGCCTTCGTAAGGGTTGCCGATGTATTCAGGCAGACATGTGCATGCCCCCGCACCGTTCTGTTCTCGACACTGAGCATTGACACCACAAGGTGATGGCGTGCAAGGAGTAGACACCTCTTGAATAGGTTCAGCTAGAAAGGAAACAATTCATGATGAAGTCGGTTTGGTAAATTAACATTAAAAGACACTTGATCAAATATTTGAAGTCAAATCAGTGTTCAGATAAAAATTGATAATAATCACCTTGTTGAATACTGCACTGGACAAATGGATCTCCAACGTAGCCGACAATACAGACACATTGCGGGGTGTGACTGACAACTCTGCACATGGCGTTGGCTCCACAGATGCCAGGACAAGGGTCTCTGCACTTCTGGTTGATACAGGCCAGGTTGGAGGCACATTCACTGTTGCTGACACACTCGGGGCGACAGTTGGGAGGTGTTCCAATGAACTCTGGCAGGCAGGAACATGACGGACTGTCTCCTGACACTCGGCATTGTGAGTTTGGACCACACGGAGAAGGAATACAAGGGTCAGTCGGCGGCGATTGTTGAGGTGGCGCTGTAAAAAAAACCGAAGGCCAATATTATTTTGTTGAAGAAATAAAAGAAACAAAATAAATAAATATTTATGAAAGGAATGATTTGTAGCAAAAAATCATTTTAAGTGATTCAAGGAACTACTTGTATTAACAGTTTTTTTTATATTTTATCAATTAGAAAGATATGGTACTATACATTTAAACATTAAAATAATCTTACGTATTGGTTGACATCTGATGAACGGGTCCCCAGTGAATCCTCCAGGACAACTACAGATGGGGTTGTGGTTGATGACTTGACACCTGGCGCCAACACCACAAGTGCCCGGGCAAGGGTCTCGGCACTTCTGGTTGGAGCAGGCTTGGTTCAGAGGACAGTCAGAGTTGACAACACACTCAGGCCTGCAGGTGGGAGGACTGCCAATATATCCTGGCACACAGGAACACACAGCTTGGCCGTTCACCTCTCTGCATTGGCTGTTGGGCCCACACGGAGATGGGTTGCATGGCTGTGTCACCACGGGAGCTGGAAAGATGGGAGTAAGATGCAGTAGTTTGGCATGATGAAAGTAAAGGAAATTATTAAAAAATTTTTTATGTGCATTCGTTACCAATCAAACTTTTGATGATCCAATTTTTTTATGTATAATTACACCACTGGGTTTCTTTTAATGTTCAAAACTTGCTGAGGCTAATATTCAACATTGGCAAGTTGTTGAAATTGATTAATAGCACATTGCATTATTAATAGCCCAATGAAAAATGGCAACTCCAGAATTGAACTAGTTACGGATCCTACTGGTAACTTTAGGGTTGTTAGGTGCGTAATATTACTGTAATCTTATGAACAGTTAAAACATATAGTAATAGACATTGTAATTAAATGCCTTTATTTACATCATCATAGTGCCATTTAAGATAGTTCTAACATAATTGAAAATGTTAAAAAAATATTGTAGTTTGAACTTTATTAACAACTTACATTTAATTACATTATTTTGAGTTTTAATCCACTTTTAAATCATTATTATGTATAAGAAAAGAATGATATTGAATCACTATAATTCTTGTGTCAGAAGTTCTGACATGATTAAAAAGAGTTTAATGGTTTAAATCCAATAAAAATAGATTTTAAATCCACAATATTCTTACTATCTTTATGGGAAGAGAGAAAACAGCACAACACAACCTTGGCGAGTGACACTAATAATTCTGGATTTTGAGAAGTAAATTGGAAAAGAAAATGTTTTTTATTGAATATACCTTGCATGGGACGGCAGTCCACAAATGGGTTTCCATTCATGCCTGGAGGACAGCTACACATGGGAATGTGGTTGATCACTTGACAGACAGCATTCTGGCCACAAGTCCCAGGACAAGGGTCTTGACACTTGTTGCGGATGCAGGCTCGGTCTCTTGGACAGTCAGTGTTGAGGACACATTCCGGCCGACACCCTGAGTATGGATCTCCTTGGAATTCCGGTAGACAAGTGCAGATTCCGTTGTTACACTGAGCATTGGCACCACATGGTGAAGGGTTGCAAGGATCACTGGCTTGAGTCGGTGCAGGTTCAGGAGGTTTGGGGAAGCAGCTAGTGAATGGATCCCCGGTGAATCCCTCAGGACAAGTGCAGATCGGAGTGTGGTTGATGACATTACACTGGGCTCCAGCTCCACAAGACCCTGGACACGGGTCCCGACACTTCTCCCTCATGCAGGCTTGGTTGCTGGGACAGTCTGGGTTGATGGTACACTCTGGTCGGCAGTTTGGTGGAGATCCAATGTACGTAGGCAGGCAAGAGCAGGAAGGTGTTCCACCGATGTCCCGACACTGAGAGTTAGGACCGCAAGGTGTTGGGACACATGGGTCCACAATGACTGGGGTTTGCATTTGTGGGACCGCTATAACAGAAAACAATACTATTGACCTGAAGGCTTATAGTTATGAAGTAATCATAAATGTTTCATTAGGTTTATAACTTATGAAATGAATAAATTAATGTTTATAAACCAATAATATCAGCAATGAATTGGTTATAGTTTTATTTCAGTTATTCTGGATCTTTGCTAGTTTTAAAGTAAACATGTCCAAATCAATGGTGGATGTTTATTTAATCTCTATTTAGCAAGAGTACATATTTGATAGTGTATGTAATATTTAAACTATTATACGGGGTGTTCGGTAAAAAACTTTTCAGGAATTCAAAAGGTTATTGCCCACATCAAAATATGCAAAAGCGTTTGTGTAAACATACGTCCTAAAATGCTTCGCTAACCCTCTAGCCGCCATTTTGTTTTTTATACAAAATATCTTTTATTTCCGTAACAAATCATTGTATTAATTTCATATTTTTCATAAACCTTTATCACACCAATGTTCATTTTCAGGAAAAAATTTATTTTTTCCCAATTTGTATTTTCAAAATGGTGGCCATTTTGAATTTTCAAACTAAATTATATAAATTAAATAAAAGTTAAATTATATAAAAGTTTCTTAAGAGACAAGAAAATTGACAAAATAAATTATCTAAATAATACCAAGTTTATAAGGATCTAACAACAAAAAATGGAGTTATTATGATTTTCCTAATAAAATAACATTAGTATCCTTGAGCTCTAAAGCAAAATCTGTGATTTTCTACATAATAATCACAATAACTCCAATATTTGTTGTTAGATTCTTATAAACTAGGTGTTATTAGTTAGATAATTAAATTTTTTTAACTTTTTGTATCTGGTAAAATTTTGATAAAATTTACCGGTTTTGAGTTATTTGAGTTTGAAAATTTAAAATGGCCGTCATTTTGAATACGCGTTTTTTTGAAAAAATAACTTTTTTCCTGAAATGTAACTTTGTGTGATACAAATTATTTGGTGTAAAAAACAAAATGGCGGCTAGCAGGTTAACAAAGCATTTTAGGACATATGATTAAACTAACTTTTTTACTCATTTTGATGTGGGCAATAACCTCCTGAATTCCTGAAACGATTTTTCCGAACACCCTGTATAGACATATTGAAATTGACACATTCCAATAATATATATATTTAACTGTTAAATGCTCCAAGTTAATCAACTTACAATAATTCACAGTGTATATCATTTAAGCAAAACCTTGCCTGCTCAAAAGCATATTTGACAAAAAAAAATTAATCGTAAAACACTGATTATATTAACTGTTATCGTCTAGAACAAGTTAATAGCATTGATAGATTTTATCTATTGACTATTTTTTTTTTAATGTCACAATTGATGAGTATAAATAATGGATTTTAAATTGGGAGAGAACTGGTACCAGGTAATAATGTATAATAAATTTAATGTTACTAACCTAAAACAATGTGATGAGTATCTTTAGTATAAAATTTCATATACTTTATGTTCTGCAATCTTTTCACTACAAATAAAATTTATAGGTGGGAGGACAAAAAAGAAATTCTTACGAGGTGGTATTGGGAAACATCTGGTGAATGGATCGCCAGTGAAGCCAGGGTTGCAGCTGCAGATGGGGCTGTGGTTGATGACTTGACACCTGGCGTTCTGTCCACAAGTGCCAGGACAAGGGTCCACACATTTCTGGTTGACACAGGCTCGGTTGGCCGGACACTCACTGCTCACAACACACTCTGGTCTGCAGCCTGGAGGCTGGCCTATGTACGTTGGCAGGCAAGAGCACACGGCTTGTCCATTCACTTCCCTGCATTGACTGTTGGGTCCGCATGGAGACGGCACACAAGGGTTCACTGGCTCCGCTTGGACAGCTGTTTAAAGTAATAAAATTTGGGTATATATTTAAAATCAGTATAAATAACAATTATGATTTATAAATATTAATAATAGCTACACATGAATTTAGAAACGTTTTTTAAAATTTAATATGTTTCAGACTTCTTACCAAGTCTATCTTCAGTCCATCCTATTTACCGATAACTTCTTAACTAACTAATATTTAGCTGTCAAATTTCAATGCTTAATGACATGAAAATAATGGCATACTGTCAAGCAATTAATGACTTAGAACATCACATTTGTTTTGATAACAAGGTAAGCTTTAAAATAGTAACCATGTGCTGTAAGAAAACTCAATTTTTCATCACTGAAATAAAATTTCTAAGTCTCAGTACGTTTAACTAGTCATAATAAATGTTGGCAATTATGCTTAGCAAGGTTTGTTGACCAAATCAATTGGATTTTTAATTTTTCGAGAGCGTGATTATTAAAGATCAAAATATTTTATCTTATTAATATTTTATAATAATAAAATAAATTTTATATAATTTTTTATTTAATATTTTACAATATTTTATTTTATAAAAATATTTTATCAAAACATCTGCTTATACAATTATTGTAGAGGATATCTTTTTCTGTTAAAGATGTTGGAAATTACATTTAATGAAATATCTTCAATATCCTACAAAAAATTTTGAAACTTGTGGTTTATATTTATAATGATGCAATTTACTACGTACTTAAATTATTTTTAAATGCCACACAAATTATGATAAACCCCAAATAACTTTTAACCCTTAATTAACATTTATCTCTTGATTATCTATTTTTTATTTTTCATATCCTTTTACCATATTGTAAGTCGAACGAAATCGAATCCCTCAGTTCTATTTAATTTATTGCTACCAATTGATTAACTTGTCTACTTGATGAAACGAGTCCATACACTATCAAACATGTTCAACTGATGTTGGACCTGACAAATTGGTTTCAACCACTGCCGGTCCCGACACACCACCCGACCGAGCACCCAACAGACTGTCGAACACGTGAAACGAGCCGTTGGGTCCGACATCTGTCCCGACGTCGGGTCGAGCATGTTTGATAGTGTGTTGACCCCTTTAGTCTTTTATTACTCCTATTTATAATTTGGGCATTTTTCTAAATTAATATTATTTGCATGGAGAAACAAATGATTAAAGATTAAGAAACCTACAGTCAAAAATCTTACACTTTGTCTTTTTGATAGCATAAGGATTTTATTTTATGTAAGCATAGGTAAATTAAAAACTAAATTCAACATTTTATAAATTTATTTCTTTATGAAAGAATCTTTTAAAATGAAGTATCTGGGTTCTTGACAACTGTAACAATGGGACAGTATACCCACATGTAGGAAAGTAACGAGAAAATTAATTACTGTAAACAGTTACAGAGAGATATGTTACATTATCAAGTGAAAAACTCTTTAAAAATAGGCCTACTTCAATTACAATGAGGTAATTTAAAATGTTGGCAAATAAATATCAATGAAATTAAATTAAGTTTCCTGAACCATTTTTATTACCAGTTTTCACTTCATTTTAGAAAACCAAAGGTACTCATCCTCTAGTTTATTTCTGGTTATAAATAGATAGAAGCTAAACCTCAGTTACTCTTAGGACCAAATGAAATAAACAAAAAATAATTTTAAATGCAAGCAAGCTATTGTAATTTCGTTCAAAACTAATGTGCCGTCAAAAGACAGAGTTTTATTTTCAACTCTGAGAAAACTTCTCTCATTACCGTCCCGTATTCTTGTACTTTTAACTTCATAATCAGCTGTTACAGAATTTTACTTTTGCTCTGAATGTTCAGATCAGATAATTGAGCGGATGATTGTGTTACTTCTGCTAACTGATGTTGAAAGCGCTTCTTTACAGATCTCAAATGTCAAAATAAGTATACTTGTTCAGGTAAAAAACAAACCAATGGCATAAAGTGACTTGAGACATAAACAGTTTAAGCAAAGTAAACAGGTGATTGTGGTCGATGGCATTAAGCGGTAAGAACAGGAAACATTTTAGGAATTGAAATTCTCAATTCAACCGCATATTAATTTTGAATGGATTATAATAATAGTCAGTTAATTCCCTTACGTTGAACAGGCTGCGGTCGACAGAACCTAAACGGATCTCCGATGAAGCCAGGTCGACAGAAGCACATTGGAACGTGATTGGCAACCCTGCACTCGGCGTTCTGTCCGCAGGTGCCGGGGCATGGGTCCGTGCACTTGTTGCGCACACACGCTCTGTCGAGCGCGCAGTCTGGGTTGACGGTGCACTCGGGGCGGCAGCCCTCATAAGGGTTGCCGAAGTAGCCTGGTGTACAGGAACACGAGCCGGCGCCATTCTGCTCCCGGCACACGGCGTTGGCGCTGCACGGCGACGGGTCACACGGGGTTGCAATCTCCGCTACGGGGGCGGCTAGAACCAGGCACACATACGTCTACTCGGCCCTGAGGGGGGGTTAGTACCTCTACCTGGTCGGCACAAGCGTTAGTCCACCAAGCTCTTTTGGAATCAGATGTGAATACTTTTCTCAACAATTTTCACTTACTAAATTGTTGATTGAATAATAATATATATCCAATCGTGTGTGATTGGAGTCGTAAACCTTTGAGTAGTAAATAGTAAATTATTCCATATGATTGTTTCAACACTCAGATTAAAAATTTGATATGCCATGGTGTTTTAACAGGTTTGCACATGAAAACACTATAAGTTCTGTCATGGGACCTTCAACAAAAGTTTAGCAATTAGTAGTTATTTTAATTTTAAAAAATTTCTGGCTGTATAAACTTAGCACTATTTGGACATATTGTTCGGGTAAACAATTAATCTAAACTTAACTCTAATTAATATATCACATTGGTTATTTATCACAATCCTGAAACATAAAAATGTTCAAAAAGGGAAATTCGACGCTAATACTTAATCCACTATAAAACTTATCTTTAGAACACAACTTGAAAATAAGATCATGTATCGTATATTTTAATTTTTTTTTGCTGTAAACAGCTTTTGATATGGTCTTTAGATAAAAAATACTTAGGCACTGTAGCGTTAGAAAAATGTCAACAGTTTTAAGATAAAAATGTAGTTTTTTTACTGTATTGATTCAATTAGCTGTTAACTCTTGTAATAAGAAAACTTTTTATTGATTTATATTAGGATTCTAAAATGTAATGAATTTACATGTAAAATGAACAGTGAATATTGTAAGTGATTGTAAAGATTTTAAAACAGAAATACTCATCAAAATAACGGACACAATATAAGTTTTGAAGCAAAGAGCATTTTTTTAATAAATTTCTGAGTTTTTCATGTTTGAGAATTAAAAATTTTGCCCAGAAATAACTCTATAAATATTTTACATCAACAATATCACGGCAGAAATCCTACTATTTAAAAGGAACTATTTACATTAGGTGATAAAAACAATTATTTTTTAAAATGAATTATTTATTTAAACACTTTTGATCAATTTAGCAGCAATAGAAAATGTGTATGTATTTTAAAATGAAAAATTAAAAAATGTAAAATGTTAAATAAAATAAATTGTTTCAAACAAAAATATTTTCTTAGATAGTCTATTACCAGCATCTAACAGTTTACATAGATAACAACTATACAAAATAAATGCTGTAAAATGGCAAAACAATGGTAACATAGTTATTATGGACTAATAAGATACATTAGTTATAACTAATTATGATAAAAAATCTTATACAAATAATACATGTTAAATATAGACAGCAATAACATAATTCAAGAGTTACACTTAGAAAATGTAAAACTTTTATAGACACCAATAAGTAGTACTCTTATATTTTAATAATGATAATAAGTCTGCTGACATATGATTTTGTATAGTTTGAAATAAACGTTCAAGCTATAAAAAACAAACAGCTAAAAAACTAGTAACACTGTAAAATAAGTGCAAGATATAAAAAAAGATCAAATTAAATATGCATAAATAATGAAAATAAATATTAATCACTAATATTTACAATCTACAATTTGAGCAAAATCTATGTTACACCTAATAAAGTTATTAAAAGTGACATTTAAAATGAAAATAACTACTACATAATTATAGTTTATATACCTGAATTGTTACAAATATTTATCTGATTTTAAATTAAATTTGTGAAAATCATCTTTACCATATTCTTTACTACAATAAATATCCTAATAACTAAAATTGTTAACTACTATCAAAACAACGGTTTAATAATACAAAACTGAAAATTCAAATTAAATTAGCTGAAAACTAAAAAAGAATGCAACGCAGGTAACCAATAATGAAAATACAACATTTAAAACAACATCTTCTACACAAAAAAAGAGTTGAGGACAGCGTTTAGACATTCTAAAAACAACTGTAGTCCCTAACTAACAACCATAAGCTACTTTACGTTCATCAAGACGAAAAGTGAAAACAAAACAAACAGAATTCATAACAGAAAATTGCAGACACACACACACACATGCATCATGCTACAAATAATAATATATATTCCTATTATGTGAATAAGAAGGGAATAATAACTTGTAAAATACCATTAAAATCATTATTAATTATAACAAAAAGTAGGAATAACAAATTAGATCAGTAAAACTGTGAACTATTAATTTTAAATGATCAAACTAAGAAATTAAATTATGTCATTGAATCATAAAGCTGAAAAAAGTATGAAGTTTACTCAAACTTAGTGATTGTTGGAACATAGAAATTTCTAAATTTACTCTGGCAACTTCTTAGAATTAATAAATGCCAAATAACTTTAAAATAATAAAAATTATAAACAATGATGCTTAATGTCTTAAAACGACCTAATTAATTTTATAACTAACTTAATGGGATTGCAACTTTGCATAACTATTTTAAACTAGTAATTACTTTTGTAGGTACTTCACCGAGGGACCCATAAAAAGTTAGAAGAAAATCTTAACAGTTATCATCTTTGATATTCAAATAAAAAAAGGTCTAAATTAGTAAAAACCAGCAAATCAGACTTCAAAACTACACTGAGAAAAAACTGCAAAAATTCATAGTTCGCAAAAATTATAATTGTGAAGTTTTAAATGTAATATTGAACCTTAGAACTTAGAACTTGGGGTTAGGTTTGAAGCTGTCTCTAGAATTCAGAGAGACCCACAGTGCATAATGCACAACATACCCTTAGCTGAAAAATGTCATTTTTATTGCTTTCTTTACGAATGTATCTTAAAGGAATTCGTACAATTATTTTTCATAGATGTGTTTACACCACTTTAGAGGTTTAAAAACTGTAAAAAAATTGCCACAATCCAACCAAAATGTATTGAATATTTTTCAAGTTTTTTATGCACCTGACTTTTTCTAATTATATTTTTTTGCACACGTTGCTGAATAGCTAGTTTTATCCAAGTGAGTAGCCAATTTCCAAAACCTGTTATCGGTCATATTTTTCGAAATTGAGATTTTGGTTGCTATGGTTACTTTAGAATGCGAGCTATCATTTCCAGTTGTTATTTGCTTCCAAAACCAGCTAAATTTGTATTTAAAAAGCATTTGAAAAGTGTGTCAATTTCCAAAAGCTGTTATTTCCACTTCGGCTACAGAATCAAAACCTGTTATAAAACCATACATGATAACTCTTCCAAAACCTGTTATATAACATTAGCATAGTATGGCTGCCATTGTAAAACATTTCCGAAACCAGCTTTATTCACTCATTTAACTATTTCTCTTGACCTCAAACACTTTGTTTTCCCTATTATACTACTATGACTACGAATATAATTATTTATTTACAAGGGAAATTAGTGTTGGCTAATCTGGATTTTCAAATTATTTTTCTAGACAGCTGTCTTTTTATTATAATTACAAGAGAAATCATTCTGGTCTCATGTGGTAGGAATACGAGAACAGATTGATGCGATCCTTTTAGATGTGGATCACAACTTAAAGGATAAATAAAAATAAATTAAATAAAAATTAAAATAAATTTTAATTTATTTTAGTTGTTCAGAGGGGCAAGAGGAACTTTGTGAGGGGCAGGAAGAGCAGATAGACTTTTTAAATGAAGACATAGATCATTTTGACTTTTAGATATGGGTGAATGTGCGAAATTTTGACGCTGATAGTTTTTTAATCATGTTTGTCAGTAATTACAGCATTTTATTTATAATTTAATTAAGTTTAAGGTACTTTGTGAGGGGCAGGAGGAGATTGACTTTGAATTAAATTAAGTCACAGAAGACGATGTTGCCTTTTAGATAGAGTGAAATTTGCAAAATTTTGACGCTGATGGGTTTTTAATAATATTTTACAGTAAGTACATCATTTTTGTTAATAATAAATTAGGTTTTGTTGCAAAATATTCTATTTTATTGAGTCCTCTCTTTAACAGGTTATGGAAATGGAAATGGTTTTAACAGGGTTTGGAAATTGACAATAAACAAGATGGCTTCCTATAAAATTCCAAAACCTGTTAAATTGTTTTTCCATTTCCAAAACCAGTTATATCCAACAATTACTATTTTTTATAAAAAAAACTAATTGCCTGTGATTATAAAGCCCTATATAAATCTAAAAACATGATTTTTTAATGATTTTAGGAAAAAAAAATCATAACAATATCTTTATCAGTGAATAAATTATCAGTTTTCTATGAATACTGGAAAGTTGTAAAAAATAAAAACAACAGGTTTTGGAAATTGGCTACTCAAGTGATCTTTTGAAATTGTATTTGAGGTACTGTATTTTATTAATATAGAACTATAGTAATTTTATATATACACATTGTAGAGTTTCCATTCACTAGTTTTATTTACTAGAAGTGCAAATTTTCTTACAAATAAAGAAAAAGGATAATACTATATATTGTAGAGTGTTACGCTTAATTAGGCCGTTTCAAGACTTGAAAATTTTTTTTCAATGGAACTGCTAGTTAATTAACATAAACTAAAGACATATATATCATGCCAAACAAATGTGCTCTGAACTTCAGTTTACATGGGAGATTTCCTGTACAAAATTACAAGTTTTAATATATAACTATAACTGTAAATAAAACTATCAGTCAATAATGTGGAATTGGAATTGTTACTGTTAATGAGATTGATTATTGAGTTAAGGTTAGTAGACAAGTTGCTCAACTCCCATGTAGAATGAAGTTCATCAATTTTACCAGATATTTCCACAGTAAGAAACAGGAAATAATGTCTAGTAAAACCCAGCACCTCAAACAATGCATTCTGAATATTATAAAACACTAATTTTTTACATGATAAACAATATTTCTATATAGATTTATTGCTATCATCACATCTCAAAAAGGTTATTTGTTACTTTACAATGAAACTTTAAGACGGATGCAAAAAAGGTACAAAAAAACACGAGTTATTGTCATTTCTGTTAAAACTTGATCTCAAACTAGTTCAAATTAAAAATTTACGACTGGGTTAAATAAATATCTCCTTCAACAAATTTAGTAGTAACATAAATATTTTTACTGTCTAAGCTGGAGGGATTATACTTACGAGTTGTATGTACACTTTAAATGCGTTCTGGTAAAAGGTTCAAACCCATTAAACTTTTGTGACCATCCAAGAATAGACCCCATCATATCAACTGAAGTTCAAATTTGAACTTATTGTTGAAATATATATGATACTTAAATCATACAGAAAAAGAAATTAAATTTGTTAATCATAAAAAATAAATTCTTCCAGAGTCCACTGACATTCAGAATGCATTGTGATGATGACAGGATGATCAAAAGTAGAGAGAGAACAGAATGAACGTAAAGTAGCATTATGGCTTCAAACAACGACGGCCCTAGCCAACGCAGATCAGAGACCATATTCGCAGACCCCCCAAGATGAGGTATATCTGCGAATATGATCTGCAAGAAGACACCGATGAGTAGCTCCGTCGGGGGACTCAAAACTTACCTTGGACGAGTCCCCGGCATGCAAAAGAGTAGAGAGAGAGAGAGGGATAGATTCACGATGCAATATGTACACAGTAACAGTCACATGACAACACGTGCCGCATGCAACAGTCAAACATTCAGGAGCTGACATTCCGACGACGATCCGCTGCACTGCTTCATGTCTTCTTGGGAGCCTAACTCTAGCCTATCTCCTACATCTATGGCCTAGTATCTAGAAGAGTCTGTTTTAGCTAAAAATATTTGCCTAAGTAGCTATCTGAAAATAAATATCTTATCTAATATCTAGTGGGAAAACTTTTAAAAAATATAGTTCTGTTATTCTAAAATTATGAAAATGAAAACACACATTTACAAAAAAATTATATTTAAATAAAAAGTTATTATAGTCTTTTCTTTTGCTAAGGAAACCGACAAAGAAATCCTAACGTATCTAATCCTACAGATAACAATAGTTGAAATATTTATACCTAGAGCTGTATTGGGCCTGAATATTGGAAAGTATTTATAACTTTCAGTGTAATTAACTTCTTAAGGAAAATGCATGTATGTTGAAAAGAAAAACTGGATATAAAGAGGACAGTTATAGGTATAAATAAGTTTTGTAAAAGTAAAGAGCGACGACTAAGGATAAAGTTGTACAGAGTAGAAAAACTTAAACAGAAATAAGGACTAGAGTAAAGATCACATAGAGTAAGATTAGGAACTAGAGAACAATATAGAAAGTAAGCTAAAGTACATTAAGACACTACCATAAACTTTGGGGTTTAGCACTTAAAGCTAATATCACATTGAACTTTGGGATTTAAATGTTTGTTATTTAAGAGTTTGTTTTATTTTTAGGTGGTACTCTCTGATACAAATAATTTAACAAAATGAACAGAGTGAAAATTAAATTTTGTTCAAATGATATAAAACCCTCCCATTAGTGGGTGAGCAATAAAAAATTACATAAAAAACAACAAAAGATATTACAGTATAGCTCTAAAAAAAACTCTTTTAACAGGCATTATTTTTAATTATGATTTTTTTTACGAAGATTTAGAAACCTGTTTTTATTTAGATTTTGTAAATAAGTAACTTAATATTCTAAGGGCTTAAATTATATGTAATTTTTAGGTTGCAGAAATCACCTTCAAAGATGGTAAATCGTATTATGTCAGTTATATTTTTGTTTGATAAAATAAAATATACACTTATGAATAAAAAAATATCAATAATGAAATTTTCATAAAAAATTATTTTCATAAGATGAGGGAGTACTATAAAAATTAAAACAAACTGTTTTAGAATGAAAAATGACAAATGTATTAAAGAACATTATAAGTATTTAAATTAAATTATAAAGGCTTAATTTAAATCAAGTAAATATACTTTACTTGGAAGTAACTTTTTTGATGCAATAAAAACTTTTACTATAGTTACTTATAATAAATCAGAAAATTAGATTAACCACAATTTTTTTATTTCACCACAGTGTGTTTGAAAGAAAAATAATCAATCTAATTCCAAAAGTTTGTTAGTAAGATAAACCCCTAATATTTTGCGCTAAACCTGTGTTACATGACGATATCACTTCCATTAAACATGTAATTCTTTAAACATACATGACATGACCGACTCTTTAACAAATAAATTAACTACTGTGGTCTGGCAGGTATGTGGCATTTATTGGAAAGATTGTGCATTTGATGATAGAGATATAAAATTTGGAACATAAATATTACATGTACAGAGGCTTAAATTTAGGTAGAAGGCCATCTCACATTTTCCATGTATGGGGTTTTATGGGGTTTCAAATGGGATTTTCCTATTTCTTACCATAAAATTTTTAATTAGATAGTTTTGAGTAACGCATCTTGAAAGAGCTAAAAAAATTATAAACAATTTTGTATTTTTAACTGTTAAATTATCTTGGATTCTTGCAGAGAAAATTAAAAAAAAAAATCTGATCTGATCTGACGTGATATATTGATATTTGATCCTATGTGATGTATTGATTGAATTAATCCACATTTCCATTCCATAGTATTTTAGACACTATACACTAATAATACTATCGAATAAAAAAAATGCATCACAAAAAATAAAATATCAATATATCAGATCAGATCAGACTTTTTTATATTTTATCTGCAACAACTCAAAATAATTTAATGATTAAAAATACTAAATTGTTTATTTTTTAAGCTTTTGCAAGATATATGTAACTCGAAAGTATCTAATTAAAAAAATTATGGTAAGAAATAGGAAAATCCCATTTGAAACACCATAAAACCCCATACATGGAAAATCTAAAATGGCCTCCCATCTAAATTTAAGCCTTGGTACATGTGGTATGTGTGTTCTAAACTTGAAAACAAACGCACAATCTTTCCACATATCTGGTGGACTACTTGTAATTGTAAAGGGGTCAGACAAAACATCAGAATAAAAAGAAAACAATACTTTATAACTTTTTTATGTTTAAAATTGTTATATTTGTTGTTTGACAAAACAATGAATTGATTAAAAAATTTTAAATTAAAAACTTACTTTCCAATAAATAAAATTTTTTTAAATAAATCAAATTAATGAATGAATTGATTTTTACTTTAAAATAAAATATCAATATATCGGATCAGATCAGACTTTTTTATATCTTCTCTGCAACAAATCAAAATAATTTAATGATTGAAAATACTAAATTGTTTATTTTTTAAGCTTTTGAAATATATGTAACTCAAAATTATGTAATGACATACCGTAGTTATGGTAAAATATGGAAGGTTATAAAAAAACAAACAAAAAAATAAAGCACTATGAGTGCTAAAATGTCTTTGTCACTACTGTATAAATTATCTGTTGGATAATTTAATCAAAATTTGAATTTGTAGTTTTTTAGCTTTTTGGATCCAATTTTCAATTTAATATTCTAATGTTAATGGCCATGTAAAATAAATGGTTTTAATAAAGGCAATATGGCCTTCAATACCATTTTTTAAATTTTCTTTAGTAATGTTTAGCCTAGTTGATCATGATCAAAAACATAATTTTTAACACGTAAAACTTTAAACCTATTAAAGATTCATGTGAAATAGAAGTGACATCCTAATCAAGCCTTCAAGCCTAACCTTTGACTAAAACAATAGTTAAAAACCACCAACAATGAGTAGAAAAAACTTGTAACTTTAAAAGAAAATTCAAAATTGGTTTGGTCAACCTATATTTTGAGGCAGTCGTGTAGTTTAAATAAACTTATTAGGGAATCAATGAATATAAAATAAAAATAATATTCTTCTATTAATAAATATTAAGTGTTTTATATTTCTTTACAAAAAATTCAAAGGTTTTCTCAATATTGTTGATGGTGTTTGGCTAATGATTTTACTAACACTTCATCATTTTGGTGATTTACATAATAATTGAAAGAAAATATAATATTCTCTTTTACACAAGAAAACCTAATTTTCTGAGGTTTATCTGCAATCGATTTTACTTTAGGTACTTTCATCTAAAAAATTCCACAATAATTGTGGCACAAATGTTGAAGTGTCAGCTATCTTTTTAATACTAATTAAACTACACTTCCATAGAAGCGGTTGGAGTAGAGTAGAAGTAGAGAACACGGGCAGTAGATTGAAGAGGTAGAGATAGTGAAGGTTAAGTGGGGTAAGAAGAGGTGTGTTATGTGTTGTGTGGAGGGGGTGTCTAGGGTCCGATGAGACGATCCGGCGCGCGTCAGCTCCTCATGCCATGCAGCAAGCAATAGAAGAAAGGCGTTTCACCCTACCTTGTACTGGTGTGCAGCCGGTGAACGGGTCCCCGGTGTGGCCCGCGTTGCACGAACACACCGGCGTGTGGTTGATAACGGAACACTGCGCGTTGTAACCGCACGATCCCGGACACGGGTCGGAACACTTTTGGTTTATACACGCTAACTGACTAGAACATTCGGGGTTGATCGTGCACTCGGGACGGCAGTTGGGCGGTGAACCGATATAGTTGGGTAAACACGAACACGCCGGACTGTCACCGCGCACTTGGCACTCCGCGTTTGGTCCACACGGCGACGGGCGGCACGGGTCGGCCGGAGTCATGGGCACCGGGGTCGCTGCAATCAGAGAGCTAGATTAGTGGCAGTGTATGCACTGGTTTTCATAAATTTATCAAAGAAAAAATTATACAGTTTTTAAAAGATAAGATTTTTAATTACCAAGTTAGACTTTACACTTATTTATAAAAACGTAAAACATAAAAGATTGTGCCAGAAAAAATTAGGAGGGTTTTTAAGTCAACAAAAAAAATGGTCTTTATGATATCAAACTAATTTTCTATAAGTAAGAGTAACTGTTTGAAGTGTATACATGGTTGTTGGTAGCAGCTTCACTAGAAATTGTATTTAGTCGTTGCATGTTTCAAATTAACAAAATGTACCAAAAACAATTTCCCTATTGACTTAAAAAAGAACAACATTGTAATATTTCAATATTTCTCCAAAATCTTTGTTCAACTGAAGAGTTTTAAATATGAAAATCATCATTAAATAGATTAATTGTAAAGTGTTTGTTATTTTAAAGGTGTATGCTGTTCCTAATTTAGATTTACTAAGAATAAATCATTTATTAAAGACAACAAAAAACTAATTTGTAAGTTAATCACAAAAAATTTTTCCAAACAAATTATTACTAAAACAAAATAACGTAAATACAGACACACAATACTACGTACACAAGTAACTGTTTATGCTCATAAATTAATCAAGAAAAATCTTTTCTGTACTAAGTATGTACGTAATTATGTACCACAAAACTTTGAATGCACATAACTACGTATGTACGTAACTACATAAGCCCATAACTACACATATGCGTAACTATGTTGTCTAGCTTAATATAAACACTTTACCAGGAGCAAGGTGTACTTACGAGGTATGGGGAAGCACTGGCGGAATGGGTCGCCGGTGTTGCCAGCTGCGCAGCTGCATATCGGGTTATGGTTGACCACCTGACAGCGCGCGCCTGCGCCGCAGGTGCCAGGGCACGGGTCTGCGCAGCGGCTGTTGAGGCACGCCTGCGTCAGCGGACACTCGGCACTGACGACACACTCAGGGCGGCAACCTGATGAGCAAACACCAGTGCTTAGACACTCTCATTCACCTTGTAAATGAGCTATTACTATGTATGTTAATATCATGGACGTTAGCTAAGTTCATAGTGAATGTTGTATGCAGTCCATAGCACGAGGTTGTATGTTAGCTTGTTATAATGGCAATTTGGTTGGTCCCACTTGTATTACTGTATAATGTAACTAAATTCCTTTCCTTCTCTGGTTGTCAACCTATACCAAATGGTTATTTTAAATTACAAAGACACAGTAACTTTATTACTGGCCTCGATATAGTTCAGTCTGTATGAGATTAGCGTACATATTTTGTTAAATATACTTATTTACATTACTTTTATGTTTATATAAAATTATTGATCCTTATTTTGTAATGAATTTCAGCCATACGGTAATGTCATTGTAACTTTGATCGTGTACTAAGCAATAAAGTTGTAATGGAATAAAAAATTAAAATATTTAATAAAATGTAGAACGTTTATTTAGTGTCTTGTGTCTTTCAATGCCTTAACTTGTGGCCTATCTTGTGTCTTTTTCTGTTTAACTTTTTGATAATGAATGTCCAAACCCTGGTCTTGTTATAATCTAATGTCGACCTAATTGAAGGTTTTTGCAACATATGGTAAATATTATGGTAAAAGCTAAAGCCATTTTTTTTTAATATTGGTAAATTAATGGTTGATGCCCTGTGAAGGGTGGTGAAACCGGATAGACAATGTATAATAGTTACCGTTGATAACTTTTGAACAAGTTTTTCATCTCTTCAGTAAAATAGGTTAATACACTATAAATGAAGGTGTTAAACATTTACCGTATTAATTTAACGTATGTGCGAAAACTACGGTATCTATTTTAATCATACCTGGTGGTTGTCCGATGTACGTTGGCTGGCACGAGCACACGGCAACTCCGTTGTTCACCCGACACAAGCTGTTCGGACCACAAGGTGAAGGACTGCAAGGATCCACTGGAGCTGCTTCTGTCAAATCACAAAACAATTTTTGGTATATTATTTTGTTAAAGAGGAATATTGTTCACCTCAGGAAAAACATTAAATTTTTTTTTTTTTTTTTTTTTTTTTTTTTTTTTTTTTGAGGGAGAGGCGGAAAAATGCATTACGCACACAGGTGGCCAGCCTGTAGTGTGGGGCTCCCCTAAAAACGGGTTTACCCACTAAAAACCTCCTCTACTCTTTAGGAATCTAACCTGGAATTGTTTATCACATTACGTCAGGCTAGGCCTAAATTTGGCTTACGCCCGTCGGGCTCGCTCCTTATCCAGCCGCTCTATCAAGGGATCTGGGCCACTTCGCGGTCCAGATCGGTTTTCTTTTCCAGGAGGATGCCCCGGACGAACTGTGACAAACAATCCCAGTTGCCCTCATCCTCCAAAATCTTTTGGCAGACCGAGTCCACCGAAAATGCACCAAATATTTGTGTGGCCTCCAGGCGGGGCCCTTCCCAACGGGGACATCGGAAGAATGTGTGTACCGCATCGTCGGGAACACCCGGGCAATAAATGCAGTCCGGTGAATCGGTCTTTCCCATCCGGTTCAGGTACGACCGAAAATAGCCGTGACCTGTCAAAAATTGGGTCAGGTAGTAGTCCACCTCCCCATGCCGCCGTTCCACCCATGGTTGGACCTGCTTGATAAGTCGCGCAGTCCATCGTCCTCGGGTGTCGTGCTCCCAGCTGTGTTGCCACTGCTGGAAGGTTCGGGAGCGCTCTTCTGTTCTTGCCGTGTCCTTGCCGATCTCGCCTTGTCTCTGATAAATCGCTTTCCTCTCCTCTGCCAAGAGCTTGACAGGGATGACTCCGGCGACCACCAGGACGGCAGGCTCGGACACTGTCCGGTAGGCGGAACACACCCTGAGCGCGGCTTGACGCTGAACCCGGGCGAGTCGCAGCCTGTAGCACTCCTTATCTAGAGCGCCTGCCCACACCTCTGCCCCGTAAAGGAGCACGGACTGGACCGCGGACATCAACAGACGTCTTCTGCTGGATCGGGGACCCCCGACATTGGCCATCAGCCTACTAAGGTGAGTAACTACCTTAGCGGCCTTGTCCGCCGTACGGAAGATCTGATCCCTCCAGCTTAACTTGGTGTCCACCATAACCCCAAGGTATTTGGCGGAACGAGTTGATGTGACCACCTCCCTTCCCACTCTAAACGGGACGATGGTGTCGATCCTCTTCTTCGTGAGAATCACGATCTCCGTCTTACTAAGAGCAAGCGAGAGACCGTGATCGGACATCCAGTTGTTGACAACCCGCATAACTCGGTTCAACTTTAGTTGGGCCAGCTCAACGTTGCGTGCAGCAATGAGAGCTGCGACGTCATCGGCGTACCCACCCAAAGTGGTTTCCTCAGGCATCTCGGACCTCAGGAGGCTGTCATAGGCAACGTTCCAGAGATCCGGGCCGAGTATTGAACCTTGTGCGGCACCAGAAGTGACTTCCATCGTCCGCGTTCCGTCCCTTGTGTCATAGATCAGGCTTCGAGAGCGTAGATAATCCTCGATGAGCCGCAACAGATATGCAGGAATACGAAAGGTGTTGCGAAGCGCATCCAACATATCGACCCACCTCGCCGAGTTGAAGGCATTCTTGACATCAAGCGTAACAAGAAGCACTACTCGGCGGGAGAAATGGTTGTGGCTCTCGGCTCTCTCCACAGCTCTCTGAACTTCGGTGACAGCGTCGATCGTTGACCGTCCCTTTCTGAAGCCGTACTGACGGGGGCATAAGTCCCCGGCAGCTTCCACGGCAGAAGTCAGGCGGGAACGGATCAGCTTCTCGAACAGCTTCCCAGCCGTGTCCAACATGCAGAGAGGCCTGTGGGACGACGGCAGTTCGGGATCACCTTTGCCCTTGCTGATCAGTACAAGCCTGGCTGTTTTCCAGGGAGCCGGAAACACCCCTTCTACCAAACAGGCATTGTACATTCTCAACAACAAGTCAGCGTTAATTGAAAATACTTTCTTTAAAGCCTCACTGGGAATCCCGTCCGGGCCAGGAGCCTTGTTGCTCTTCAGGGAGAGAACGGAGGTTTCCAGCTCCTCGAAAGTGAAGAGTGGAACGTCCTCTACCCGTCCGAAGTCAACCAGCGGTCGCTGTGGATGTTCAGGAAACAACGCAGCGACGATCCTCCCCATGGTGGCGCCCTCCATGATGGAAGGTGGAGAGCGGGCGCCGAGTTTCTGTGTTACAAGTTTGTAACCCAGGCCCCACGGGTCGGAGTCAACGTCGTCACGAAGTCTCCTCCAGCTATTCGCCTTGCTCCTGTTTATCGCCTGGCGGAGAGATTTTCTCGCAGCTTTATAGGCCTCCGACTTACGAACTCTGTCTGCGGGAATTCTCGCTCTTGTGGCGGCTCGTCTAGTTCTTAAACATGTTCTTCTGAGTTCCGCAATCTCTTCAGTCCACCAGTAAACGGGTTGTTTGTCGCGTCGGGGTTTCCTTCGCGGCATAGACTGGTCGCAGGCCGAGACGATCAGTTCCATCGTGGATGTTACTAGTGCCTCGGCACCAGCCTCACCAGGATTCCCCTGCGCTCCCCGAGAGATGACTTCGGTGAACTTGACCACGTCCGGTTTGTTGGTGTTCTACCGGCGTGGCCCTTCCCGAGATGCGGAAACTCGACGATTTGCCTGATCATGCAGGTCAAAAACGATGTATTGGTGGTCGCTACCCGTGTAGTCCTCCACAACCCTCCAGCCTGAGATCCTCGGAAGGAGCGACTCAGACGCAAAGGTGACGTCGGGGATCGTGCCTCTCTGCCCGGGGCGCCGAAAAGTAGGTGTGTCGCCCTGGTTGAGGACGACAAGACCGGCCCTGGCGATGAAATCCAGGATGTATTTCCCCCGGGAGCTGGTAGAGGGCATTCCCCACTCGACGGCCCTGGCGTTGAAATCGCCACCAACGACGACATGCCCGGTAATGCCAAGAACGCACTCCTCTAGGCTATCTATCTTGTCGCGGAAGTCCTGGACGGCCTCGTTGGGTGTGAGGTAGCAACTGAAGATAGTCACGTCCCTACACCGAACCCAGACGAATCCTCGGCCGCGCCCGTGACTCCGCACCAAAACATCTCGTGTATTACGTGCCCAAAATGCAGCAGTACCGAGGCTGTCCGAGATCCAAATGTTTGGGTCTCTGTCCCGATACTGTTCACTGATAAGGAGCGCGTCAGCACCAAGTTCTCGGGCGAGCTGATCTAGAAGGTTATCAGCTCCCCAGGATCTATGAAGGTTGGCCTGGAGGATGCGAATTACCGGCCGCTGCCTTTTGCCTGTTCAAGTGCGGCTCTGAAGGCACCGCACTGACCAGACCCGGGTAAGTGACCGAGGGCACTGGAGCCTGAATCCTTGCAGAGGAAGCAGGAGGGGCTCGAGGAACATTCCTTACGTTTGTGGCCTTGGCTTCCACACTGGAAGCAGTTGGCACTCCTGTCGGGCCCTTTACAGTTTCGGGAGGAGTGGCCGAAACCGAGACAGCGGAAGCATCTCGAAACTACCACCCTCCGTTTGAGCCTGCAACTAACCCAACCAACTCTGAGGTGCTGAAGGCTAAGCAGCTTATTGGCGTGCTTTTCGCTCATCTCAGCAACACCCATCCGGAGTTGACTTCGGTTAGGCTTTGTCAGCCATACCCTCACTCCATCGGCCGGTATCTCCGGGAGTGCCACCTGGATCGCACGGGTCACCTCATCTTCGGTGGAGAGGATATCAAGGTCCCGAATCTCGACCGAACACTTCGGTTCTAGGGCCTTGATGGAGCCTTTGTCCCCAAGTGCAGTCTTGAGGGAAGCGGCAAAACCGATCTTGTCACTCGACTTCCCCAGTTCGAGGAGGACATCCCCGTTCTGGGTTCGCCGAATAGACTTGATAACGGTGTCGGTCTCTTCCGGTTTGGCCTGCGATCTAATCTGACCCAGAACATCGGCAAAAGATCGCCCCCCTAAGGGCTTGATCAAGATTGCCTCCGTCCTGGGCTTCTTAGGCCTGGGTTGTTTAGGCTTTCTGACAGACTTGCCAGAGGCCTCCCCAACCGGGTTTGAGACTTGCGTCCGCTCCACCCTCGACGCACTTTTCGAAGCTGCCTCCGCTTGCTTCTGCCTCCTCCTTTCTTTCTTAGACAGGCGCGTCTTCCAGCCCCCCAAAGGTGTTGAGGCAGAGTTTGCTGCCAAGGCAGGATTAGCCGCCGGAGCAGGAACCTCTGCAGGAGTAGCCGCTGGAATCACGGCAGCGCCCGGGGCGGATTCAGTAGCCTGGACAGGAGATGTCTGCGATGCCGCAGTGACAAAAACCGGTCTCGGCACTGAGTCCACCTCAATAAGCTCAGGGCTTCCCGGCGAAGAACCGCTCTGCCTCTTCTTTCGCTTTCTGGCTTGAGTCTGGGACTCAGCCAGATGAGCTTGAGGTGAAGCAGAGATGACTCGGTTCGTGACATCGCGCTCCTGCTTCACTGCCTTTAGCCTGATTTTCCGGCATTCCTCGATTTCTTCTAGAGCATCTTCGAGTTTCGGGATCCCCTCTTTTATCGCCTTGTTTATGTTCTTTTGAATTAGGAGGACCTTGGCCATCTCCTTCAAAAGAACTTTCATCTTCTTCAGACATGAGTCTTCCTCCTCGTGGGCGTCGTCCTGCTGCTGCCGAAGCATTTGCAGCTCGAATGCCGCACGAAGAGGGCTCTTCCTGGGAGGGATTCCTTGCATCCTGGCTAGAGGTGTTACCGGCTCGGTCACACCCATACCCAGATCAACCTCATCTTTCTCCTTTCCGGTTACGGCCGATGATCCAGCGACACCAGCAGCCTTGAACGGGGCCGGCGGAGGGGAGGTTTTAAAATATTAAAACATTAAATATTACAATTGCAGTATATTTCACTAATGCAATTAGGGTTTTAGTATCAGTGATAAAGGTAATCTATAGCAGAAAACATTAAAATCCAAACTTTATTTGACTACATTTCAGAATCTTTCTAAAAAAAAAAACCTAATGCCACATATGGGGTGAAACATGTATTTTCACCAAATATTAAGTAAAAACTTAAAATTTAATATATTTAATAGTTTCCTCAATTTATTTGGTGAATTTTGTAAAATTTGAGACGATAAAATCTTTAGCTTATTATTTAAGTCAGTGTTACATTTCAATTTGTTTATTTTTCTAACTGTATCTTTCATTATTTATTTTTAACTATAGGACACATTATGGATTCACATTCTGTTTCATCGATGACTGGTTATTGATGAAACAATAATATTGAGTAAAGGAATATAGATTTTAAAATTAAAGATGCGTTTAGGATAAGGTCCTGGTATTGGATATATTTGTTACTTACGAGGCTGTGTGACGACGCGGCATGCCACGAATGGATCGCCCGAAGTGCCGGCTGGACAGGTGCACGTCGGGATGTGGTTGATGACGTCACAATTGGCACCACTGCCGCAGGTGCCGGGGCAGGGGTCGACGCAGCGCTGGTTGCTGCACGCTCGGTTGCGCGGGCAGTCAGAGTTCATTGTGCACTCAGGTCGGCACCCGGTGTACGGATCACCAAAGTAATTCGGCTGGCACGAGCATGCACCATTGTTACAGATTGCATTGGCTCCGCACGGTGATGGGTTACATGGGTCGGCTGCGACCGGCTCTTGTTGTACTGTGGGACATGCGAAATAATAAACACTCTCAAAGTCAGGAGTGTTGAGTCACTTTATAGTATGAGTATGTAAAAAACTATATGTGTAATTAGTTGTTTAGTCAAATCAAAATCAAATCAAATCAAAACATATTTTATTTCATCCAATAATAAACAATACATAGGAAACAACATTACATTATTTGTATAATATGTAATATAATCCTCACATAGGCCAAGCCTGTGCGTGAGGATGAGTCATTCTGCTGCATACCAATGGAGCTCCCTAATTTTATCTATATAACTACTACCACTGGAATGACGGACGGACGGGCGGACAAACCCAAAACCCGCTGCCCGGGTTTTGGGTTTAAAAGTCGATTAAATAGTTGTTTGTTTCTACAAAAATTATTGTTATTATTTTTTTACAATAGTCAAAAATTCTTTGGTATATTAAGTAGTTAAATCTGGCCCATCTGTTTGAATTAATTTCCCACAAAAGATAAAATAATTTTTTATATAGGAAAATAACGGAGTACTGTACTTAAACTTGTATTTGATAAAAACATTGAATATTAATGAATACACAAATGAAAAATATTTAAAAAAAAAGAAATAGGAATCTTTTGAAATACTAATTACAGTTTTTAGTTGGGTGATCTACTGGTAATATTTTTTCTGTAAATATGAAAACAAAATTGCAATTTGCATCTACCTCAGCTCAATAAAAACCAAGCAAAAAATTTCTTAAAAAGATTATACAAAAATATTAAAATAAATACTTATCAAATCTCACAACTTATTCTGTTGCAAAGCACAAATAATTTTATCTAGGAAATAAATGTACTGAAGTTAGTAATATGTAAATCACATCCCTACTTTAAAGTAAAATGTTTTGAATACAATTTCAGTTTAAAATATATAAATCATATCCCTACTTTATAAAATGTTTTTGAATAAAATTTCAGTTAAAAACTAACAAAAACTCACCGACAATAACGGAACACTGAGAAAATGGATCACCAGTGAACCCTGCAGCACATGTGCAGATAGGAATGTGATTTTGTACTCGACAATCCGTGTTTAGTCCACATGAGCCAGGGCAAGGGTCACGACACTTCTCTGAGATACAAGCCTGGAAGAAAATTGAAAAAAAATTGTTATAAAGTGCGAAGGTTTATTGGTGGTAATCAAACTCCCATTATAATTAATTAATAACAAAAAGGTAGACTACTCTCTATAGCATTTGTTGTACTTTCAGAACAAATCCTTCTATGCTGACAAAAAAGGGAAAACTAAATTGAAAATTATTTTATTATCAATTGGTTCAACCAAAATTTGTGAAATGCAAACAAAAATTGAGAGAAAACCTATCTCTACAAAAATACAAATTATTGCCAAATCCAAAGGAGCATTGTAAACCTATTTTTATCAATTGGCTGATTCAAACAGTAATACATTTATTTACGACATCACAATATACATTTTGAGAAATCCAGATTTCTTAAATGTTAATAGTCATAACCATAATACACACAACAAAAGTAGTGCTTTTGAAAGTCCCGCCGTCTCCGTAAAACAGCACACAATAATATTAATCAATCAAAATTTCTAATGTTTTAAAAATGCAATAAGAGCACATCCTTTCAAAACATTTAACAATTTTCTTGACAGCTGGCTACTGGATAAATCTTTCTACAGTTTGGACGATTTTCTTATTTTAAAATAGGTAATAATATTCTAGAACAGTGAGATATTAATACGTTGCAATTATAATTTTACTGTAATATTGTAAAAGTTTGTAGAGATCTATAATTTTTATGTTTATTTGAGTTTTTAGAAAATATTACCGAAAGCTTATGACTTGGTTTACTATTGTAGCTCTGACAATGTCAATGATACTATAATTGTGTCCAAACAACAAATAAAGATATTATTATTATTATTATTACATAAATCTCTAATTCATCTAAATGTCTATGCTGTGGAGGGCTGAGAAATAAAAATTGACAAGAGCTAAAGTTAAGAAAATTGTAAAAGAACCGCAACTTCAGCATGTTATTGGTTGACAAACCTGAGTGGATGGACAGTCTGTGTTGACCACACACTCAGGACGGCAGTTGGGCGGTGATCCGATGTAGTTGGGCAGACAGCTGCAGGAGGCGCCACCAGCCGACGGCCGACACTCGGCAAACTGGCCACACGGCGACGGGTTGCAAGGGTCGATCGGGTCGGCCGGCCGCGTTGGCGTGGGTTGGACTGGAACAGGAAAATGTGAGACTTGTGCGTTTTGTTGAGGTAAAAACAAGGTAAAAAGGTTGTTAATAAGAAATATGATAAATTATTTGGAAATTTTTAATGTATAAATATATAAAAGTATAAGAAAAACTTTGGCCCTACTCAACAATGTAATAGTTTCCTATGTTGGAATTGTGTGATTAATTAATATGAGTTAAAACTTTTATCAAACAAAAAATTTTGTAAACACAAGAACTTTTTTCCAAACACAACCTTTCACAGGGCCTGCCACTATTATTCACTTTCTTTCTTGTAATTATTTTTGCAATGGTAAAAGCTTTTATGCAGTTCAGGGAACTTAATTCAGATTTTGTTAGGGCCTTTATATAAACGTTGTCATTGGTTTCTGAGTTGTTCATTCTACATAAAGAATTAAACAGTTATTCTTATTTCACTCCAATTAATAATATTAAACCAACATCATGTCTTTATTTGTCTAAATGTTCACACATAAGTTAACTCATCATCATCACAAATCATCATTACAAAACCAAAACTCAAATTCAACTGATCAACTTACAATTAATGAATTAATGCTAACACCTGATGTAATGTAGCATTGTTTGGTTAACCAACCTGGTATCGGCTGACATCTGACGAACGGATCGCCAGTCATTCCTGAGCGACAGCTGCATATCGGGTTGTGGTTGATGACTTGACATTGAGCATCGATGCCACAGGTGCCGGGACACGGGTCGGTGCACTTGAACTTGTAGCATGCTCGGTTGGTGGGGCACTCATTGTTGACCACGCACTCAGGCCGACAGTTGGGCGGTGTTCCGATGTACTCGGCCGCGCATGAACAAACGGCCTGGCCGTTGTTGTTGCGGCAAACGCTGTTGGGGCCACACGGCGACGGTTGGCACGGGTCTACCACGGTGGCTTGGGTGGCTGCAATAAAACCCACATGTCGGTATTTGCATTTGATGGATCCACATTATTCAAAATATTAGCCTGATTAAATAAACACATCTGTCACGGCAACAGATTGGAGAAGGATAATGACCAGGATCAGATGATTCTGTCAGGATCATTATTTAATTATTAAAATATGAAAAGATGAATGGCAGCTGGGGCTAATTTGAAATGATTGGTGTTATTTAGGATTTACTTGGCTTTGAGCCATGGCTGATGAGAGGTGGCGTAGACAGATTCAGATCTTTCATATTTACTGGCATATAAATGAAAATTGTTGAACAAAAATAATGAACATTTGTATGTATCTACTTACATTAAATAACAGAAAATCTTCACCTCTGTTATGGTAAATATCTTGTCTATCGATTCTTTCCAAATGAGTTAAGGTAAATTAATACTGATTCTTTATCACATAGGGGTTGATGGCACTAAAAAATGAATATTCATTTAAATGTCTACATATCAACAAAATTGTTTCATTGAGTATTTTTATAAAATATCAGATGAATTTATTGTTATCAGTAATTTTTAATTGGAATAACAAATAAGATAATTAATTATGACATAAATATGAAATGCAAAAAATCCATATGCTAACCTGGAGGCGGCTGAGGCGCGCAAGACACAAATGGGTTGCCGACATAGCCAGGCGCACACGTGCACGTCGGGATGTGGTTTATGACCGTGCAGGTCGCCAGCTGCGCGCACACACCGGGGCACGGGTCCACGCACTTGTTGCGCACACACGCTCGGTCCGTTGGACAGTCGGAGCTCAGAACACACTCAGGGCGGCACCCTTCGTACGGGTTACCCTGCAAATAAAAACAGATTGTGGGAAATTAGTGACACATTACATGTGATTGTGATTGTGGAACATAGTAAGTGATTCAGGTAAATATTGGTTCTTTTAATTTTAACCATGTTATTGAATGTAATGAAAATGTTTATTACTGGTATTGTTATGGTTAGAATTTAATGATTTTAATAATTTGGTATGCTAAATAAAAATTTTACAAAATTTCTTTCCAAACTTTCATAAGAAATTACATTCAATTGTTTTAAGCAATTACTATCTAATTTGTTAAATATTAAATTTTGCACTGCTTGTCAGACAATTAAAAAATTACCTGATAGTCGGGGATGCAGCTGCAGGCTCCTGCTCCGTTTCGCTCTGTGCAAATGGCGTTAGAACCACAAGGCGACGGCGTGCACGGATTGATTGGCTCCTCTATAATCAAAATTAGTATTGATTAATCATTTAGTTATATTATGATTTCTAAAATATATTGTGATTTCAAAACCAATACATGCATATTTTTTAAAATAATGAACTCAATAACTTACTTTTTAATACAATAAAGGTTAGATCTGAACATGATTATCTTGTTACCAAAAGGCCACATCAATTGAATAACAAATTGTGTTTTTATCAATGTTTTACTCACGTTGTTGGAGCATGCACTGGACGAAGGGATTGCCTGTGTAGCCTGGCTGACATGTGCACGTGACAGCATGACTGATGACCGAGCATTGCGCGTTGATGCCACACGAGCCGGGACACGGGTCCACGCACTTGTTGTTTACACACGCCTGTGTCGACGGACAGTCCGGGTTGATGACACACTCGGGACGGCAGTTGGGCGGGGCGCCGACGTACCCAGGCAGGCAGCTGCAGGATGGGATACGCCCGTTGGGCTGGCACTGCGCATTGGGTCCGCATGGCGAAGAGAGGCAAGGGTCTCGCTGTTCGTCTTGTTGTGGTGGCGGTGGCGCTATGAAGGAAAACGTTTATTATAATATTGTTTACAGAGGATAAATATAAAGCATAAGTAAATAAAGTTTAAGGTAATAACTTTCAATTTTTATTCCGTCTATGTAATTTTTTATATGTAACGACAACAAACATTATCATTATCTATCATTACTATTGTTATCATGTACAGATTACAACACAGAAAAAAATTTTAGGAGTCCAACCGAACTAGGAAACTTAAAAAACTTGATGTCGTTTTACTTAGGCCCTTTCAAGTTTGGGGAAAGTCCAATTTCCCAGTGTTGATTACTATTCACTTGTTCAGACAATGTAATTTTGGCTCAAATCTACAATACACAAAAACCGACACGTTATTGGGATTTGAGTTTGTAGGATTTTACTGTCCTGAAAAAGGCATCTTGTTTCATCTAAACTAGCTTGTTAACCTTGATTAGATATTCAGGAAATGCTGAGTTAATATTCTTGAGTGTGTAAGTTACTTACGAGGCATGTCAAAGCAGCTCCTGAATGGGTCGCCGGTCTGGCCCTCCCGGCAGCTGCAGATTGGAGAATGGTTGATGACTTCGCAGCGAGCGTTGAGGCCGCAGGAGCCGAGACACGGGTCGGTGCACTTCTGGTTGACACAGGCACGGGTCTGCGGACACTCGGAGCTGACGATGCACTCTGGCCGACACGATGGCGGAGAACCAGAGTAGCCGGTCAGACAGGAGCAGACGGCATGACCATCGACCGCCCGGCACTGGCTGTTGGGACCACACGGTGACGGCTGGCACGGGTCTGTCGGCGCTTGTTGGACTGGCACACCGACAAAGGTTATGGTTAGCGATGGTGTTAGGAAACATTACATTTGTAATATATATTCTATTTAGAAGAGATCTGAAGGACAAACAGTATTTTTTAGTACAAGAACCAAGCCATCAAAAGATGATTTATGGAAACACGCAAATTTTGGTCCTGCAATTATTCCAAAGTGCTCTAAAATAATTTTACAAATTTTCACAAACACAACACATTTTACACAAACAAATTTTTTACAACAAATTTACACAAACACATTCAGAAAAAATACTACAAATCATTCTTAAATCCTACTATTACATAAAATGATAATTATATTTATAAGAACTAGTTTTAATTTTAATATGAATATTTATCATACCTATTTTATATGGGTGTTTTGTAAATTTTGTTTGATTATAGAAATCCTTCGTTGATAATAATAAATTTAACTATTACTATCACTGCTGAGAGAACTGAAATTAATATTTTTTAGTAATATCGAAATCAATTTTGATGTCAAAGTTAATAATAAAAATACACATAACTGGTATTTATTTTAAATAAGAAAATATATAATAATTTTAATATAAGTTATGGATTTTTGCATTTGCTCACCAGGTGGCAGTATGCGGCAGCTGGTGAACGGGTCGCCGGTGTAGCCCTGCGGACAGGAGCACACCGGGATGTGGTTGACGACGTCACAGTTGGCTCCACTGCCGCAGGTGCCGGGGCAGGGGTCTCGGCACTTGTTGCGCAGGCACGCCTTGTCCCTCGGACACTCTGGGTTGACCACACACTCGGGCCGGCAGCCCTCGTAAGGGTTGCCAGAGTACTCGGGAATACACTCGCACATGCCGGCACCGCGACACACCGCGTTGGGGCCGCACGGTGACGGGTTGCAAGGGTCGGTGGCCTGCGGGGCCGGAGTCGCTATAACAACAAGTCAAGTTCTTGTATTTATTTGCTACATTTTTTTTTATTTAGCAAAAATATTTTTAGTAAGTTCTCACGTACAATGAAGTAACAGAGGAAAATAAACCTTTATGAAAAACTATTTTTAACTCATGGAGTATTGAGTACAATTAATACAATTTGGCTCAATCCTATCTTGATTAATTGTTAAATGTGAACTTTAGACCATTAAATTCAGCAAATATACAAAACAACAATCAATAAATAAATGTTATTAGCTTGGTTAAGACCATTTACTAATTATTAACCAATATAGCAACAATATCATGGTTTAGAAACTCTTAATGTTCAGAAAGTCTGAAATTTTATTAATATACACTTGATTACCAGTTACTTATTAAAATGTTAACATCTCATCTATTTTACTACTTTCACTGACTATCAGTACTATTGTTATATTCATTAAAGAGAGATTTATGGAATAGGACAGTGAGAAGACATCAAGGAAATTACCAATAAACAATCTCTCATTTCAGGATTATGAAAGTTGTGATAAAACAATGAACTAAATTGATCAAATATATAATAAATTGTCAAATATAATAATATAATATAAATGAGACAGTGAGTTTTTACAGTAAATCCATACAAAGGCATTTGATTATTATTGGCAACAGATAAACCACAAAGAAACACTCACTGATCGGTATCGGTGTGCAGAATGTGAACGGGTCGCCAGTGAATCCTTCGTTGCACGTGCAGATGGGAACGTGATTGACAACAGAGCAGACGGCGTTAGCGCCACATGAGCCGGGGCATGGGTCGCGACACTTGAGCTTGATACATGCCAGCTGACTTGGGCACTCGGCACTCAGCACGCACTCGGGCCGGCACTTCACAACAGACGGCGGTTAGAATAGGAAAGATCAACACCAGTCCTTTGTGGGACATTTACCTTCCTTCTAATTAAAAAACTAGCATATAGTTGGGTTAAAGCAGAAATAATAATGTATCCAGTTAAACTGACCTCTAAAAATTTCCCATTCATTCAGTCCTTCATTTTATGTAATGTACAATATTCTAAGTTTTATTACGATGGTGAATTTTGGTTTGAATTCAAGCACATCATTTACCATTGCTAAAAACTCTGTAGGCCAAGGTCCAGTTTTTTTTTTTTTTTTTTTTTTTTTTTTTTTTGTGTTTTGATGTCCAAACAAATACAAATTGTCATATCAAATTATGTCTGTTGCAGAGCCATAAATACTCAAATATAGTTTAAAAAAACCATAAAAGATAATATTTAAAATACACCGAAATTTGCAAAAAAAATTCATTAATGTCATTGTTTTCATGGATTGCGTTTCCTGTACTTAAGAGATATTACCTGTGGCGGTGATCCGATATAGTCGGGCAGGCAGGAACATGCTGGGTTGCCCCCGACCATCTGGCACTGGGAGTTGGGGCCACACGGGGATGGGATGCATGACGGGGCTGGCGACGTCGGTGGTGCTACAGGCTCTTGTTCTGTCAAACAATACAGTAGTTGAGCAGAGAGATTTTTATGTAATTGTTTATTATATTCAAACTGTGTATTAAGCTAGTTATCTGTTTGGTAAACATCCTAAGAAATGTAACTGGTTTCTATCAACTTCAATGACATTTATGTTGGTTCAAAAACCAATGAAAAACGATTAGTGTTAACACTTCTTGTCACCAAAGAGATTGAAATTAATTTGACTTTTTTGTAACAGTTTTTAAGAATGTACTTACGTATGAACATTGAAGTCTAAATGTTGAGCGAGTGCTTAAGTTTCTTAAACTAAAAGAATTTTTTTCATTAAAATGTGGCAATATTTTAAACAAATTTTATAATTAAATTTTTTTTAAATTTTACCCTTTTGTGCATGTTAATTATTGTAAATTATACTAGTAAATTCAAAGTTTTGGCTAGTTAAAGAGCCATTAAGTGTCAAATGATTCAGTTTTAACCAAATAAAATATTTTCTTGGCAATTTTAATACACGGTTCAATCCCTGAGGGACATGATTATAAAGAACAGTGAGTAATAAACCACGAGTACTCACGTATAGGCAGACACTGGGAGAACGGATCGCCAGTGAAGCCCTGTGGACAGGCGCAGATTGGGTTGTGATTCTTGGTGGTGCACTGAGCGCGCACTCCACACGTGTTGGGGCAAGGGTCGGCGCACTTCTGGTTGACACATGCTCGGTCGAGCGGACACTCTGAGCTGACAACACACTCGGGTCGGCACGATGGAGGCGACCCCACGTAGTTGGGCAGGCATGAACACACGGCTTGTTGGTTGACAGCACGACACTGACTGTTCGGACCGCAGGGCGATGGCATACACGGGTCCTCAGGTCTCGGAGGAGCTGTCAGTGAAAAAAAACATTAGAACAAGAAAGTTGAAACTATTTAAAACAACATGAGCCACTTGTTTAATGTATTGAACCACACTATACAATTTTAAACAAAATTTAGAGTGGTTTTTATGCCTTTGAAATGTGCGGGAATCCTCAGGTTGATAAAAAATATAAGTTTTAGTTACCGTAATAGTGTTAACTAGTTTTGGTCATACGGTCATAGTCTTGTACCAGTTTTACCAAACTTGTAGAGCTCTAAAATTGCATACTCTGCACTGGTGAGAATTGGGCAAGGTTAATATAATAAGTTGAGGATAATAAAATGTTGTATGCATTGTAATAGAGCCAAAGCTATAGAAGAATCTCTGAAACAAACAAAGCCTTAGCCCCGTGATAGAGAGCTATTGAGCCCAAAAAGTCAAATGTTTAGAAAATAGTTTACAAGATGTAAAGATGGCTAGTTAAGAACCAGCATGCAGGTGGTTAAGAACCTTCAGGCACAACAAAGCAGATGTTTAATCTGATTCAAAATATTGAGTCATGTACTTGTTACATAAAAAAGTTGCTTATCCCAAAGTACTTTTAATGAAGCTAAATGGAGCACTGTTGGTTATTGCTTTTTATTTTAGCTAATTAATTTTGAAAGAAAGATTCTTGATATTGAAACTGGTCCTCTTGGTATTGAGAACTTTGGAAAAGAATTTAGAATGAAGACAAAACTCACGTGTAGGTGGAGCAGGACGACAAGCTAGGAACGGATCTCCAGCGAAGCCCGGCGGACAGGAGCACGACGGAATGTGATTGATGACGGAGCAATCAGCCCCCACTCCACAGGTGCCCGGGCACGGGTCGGCACACTTGAACCTGCACAACGGTATATGTTCTAAGAGAGGTCTAACAGTAACATTTCATGAGGGTTAAAAAACTAACCTCACTACCTGGGACCAAGCATTTGCTTGGTATACTTATATATAAAATTATAAAACGTTAAATTATTACTTTTGTGTAGTGAAACACACTGAAATGCTGAAGCTAAAACGGCTTGTTTCTTTTCAAGACAGCCTCATCCACACCTCTCACTTGTTCTACTCTAAAGGTTTGTTGTACCGTAGGTTGAAAATGTAACACGTTGGTTGACTTCTACAGCACGTTGGTTGGTTTGATTATACAGCTAATTTTTGTTTAATTGTAGTAATAGTTAGGATAACATAGGCGCATTAAATGCTGTGGGACAGAAACCAGATATTTTTCAAGTCTTGTAACCAACTCAAATAGACTTCTCGTGGCCAAAAACCCCATTTAAAAATAATAAATCCTTGGACAAAAATTTGTTTGTGCAAAGCTCGTTATGAAAGTATACAATTTCAATTTTTGTATCTTTTTTGGTATTACAAACAGCTATTGCATTTTATTTTGAAAAAGTACAATTTTAAGAATATATTTATTTTTTAATCTTTATAAGCTGAAATTTATAAGGCTTTCACCTGATACAGGCCAGTCCAGGCGCACAATCTGGGTTGGTCTCACACTCCCTCCTACAGCCACTGTACGGGTCTCCTTCAAACCCTGCCAGGCATGTGCAGGATCCCACATTGTTGCGGTTGGTACACTCTGCGTTTGCCCCGCAGGGAGAGGGGAAACACGGGTCCGCAATGACTGGCGTGCGCTCGGTAGCTGCGGACAGAAAATGGTCAAACTCAACATGGATAGGAGAGAGGAAATGGGAGTTGATTACACAGCAAGGACATATAAAATAAAAAAGTGAGAATGTACATAAGAAATTGAAGATGACAAGAGAAAGAAACATAAACAGCAAGTATTTAGGTACAAAAACTGGATCTGATTTAAGATCAAATGTGATGACTAAACTAATTATTAATTGCTAATAAAGTCCTACCATGGTGGATACAAACATTTTTTTTTTTTGTTTTCCTACATTTAGAGGAAAACAACACTCACAACCACAACTTAACAAGGCAATGGCATTACATGCTGGAGTATAAAGAGACATACCTCTGATCCTGTTGATTTTAAGAGCTTCCTTCATTGGACCAATGCAAACTTAAATATTAGGAGAGTTGTAACCTTAAAAATATGAGGGGGCAGCAGAGATACAAATACGAGTACAACTAAAGGAGTAAAATTTTAAATAATTCCTTACTCGTGATAGGTGCTGGTTGACAAATTGACGCCGGGTCTCCTACAAATCCTTGTGGACAAGTGCACACAGCTGCGTGATTGACCACTCTACATTCGGCGTTCTGACCACAAGCACCGGGACAGGGGTCTTCGCACTTCTCGTTGCGACAGGCCCTGTTACTTGGACACTCTGCGTTTATGGTGCACTCAGGGCGACAGTTGGGCGGGCGACCAACATAGTTGGGCAGACAAGAGCAAGCAGGTGTCATGCCGACGACGCGACACTGCGAGTACGGCCCACAGGGCGACGGGTCACACGGGTTAGTCACTGGCGGAGGCGTGGTGGAGACTGACAGGGACAGAGACAGACAAGAGTAGAGACAGGTAGAGAAAAGGAAGACAACACACAGATGTACTTTCTCCATTTAACTTTGGGATAGAATTTAAATATTTCAATGCACATTATACTGACTTATCCTTGTTAATTTATCCTTGTGTGCATTTTGCTTCCGTAAAATGATTAGTGATTGAAGAGTTCCCTGAGGGGTTCTTCTGTGGCATACCTCCGTTGCAAAGTGTACAAGAGTACTAAAATACTTAGGGAAGAAGTAAATTGAATGTAAATTATAATACAACTTTTATAGTAAGTGTGATAAAAAATTCCCATACATAAAAGATAGAGAAAGTAAATCTTCATATATGAAAGAAAAGAAGTCATAGAAATAGACAGCAAACATATAAATAAACTAACTATTCTATGAGTGAGAAAATAAGTTTTAAAGTTACTAAGAAAAAGATACATAAAGTACATGTTACTGCACACTAAAAGCAGTAAGGATTTAATAACTGAAAGGGAAAATTTTATCTATAATGAAAAGAGAAATATTTTTTAAAAGATTAAACATTTATAGACAAATATTGTTAAATTAGACTTTGTAGTATTGGAGATAGCACAAATAGATTTTCTAATAAAGTATTTACAAGAATTCTACTGAAGTAAAGACAGATACAGAAAAGATACACATGACAAAGAAATGAAAGTACAGTTGAGAGAAGTGCTTACTTTCTTGTTGCAAACATCGGACAAACGGATCCCCTGAGAAACCGGCCGGACAACTGCAGATCGGGTTGTGATTGACCACTTGACACCTGGCATTGACACCACAAGTGCCGGGACATGGGTCGGCGCACTTCTGGTTGATACAAGCCCTGTCCTGGGCACAGTCGGAGCTCACCATGCACTCTGGCCGGCACGACGGCGGCGTGCCGATAAAACCGGCCAGACAGGAGCACACGGCATGACCGTTCACCTCACGGCACTGGCTGTTGGGGCCGCAGGGCGACGGTTGGCACGGGTTGGTGGGGGTCGGTTGAGCTGGGGAATAAGAGAGAAAGTGCAGAAAAAGAATAGGAGAGACAGTTGAACAGTTAAGAGAAGAGACTAGAGCTGTGGAGTCAAGAACATGAAGTAATATTAGTGGAGGTCAAGGAAATATTTGTTCTCTATTTGGAACTGTGATATAATCCGTTTACAGTCATATAAAGTTTTATACACATGACAGACTATAAGTTAGGAAAAAATGTTATTAAAAAAAAACTCATGAACTATTGGGCAAAAAATCAACACTGCAATATTGTCAATTTGTCCCACTTCATGTTCTTGATTAAACTAGCACAGGTTTAGTTAGAAGATTTATGTATTATTGAAAAAAAAATACTAATAAACATTATGTTTTGAAATATATCTACAAGAAAATTTAGAGTACAAATGGCAAGAATATAAATTAAATCCATAAAAAAAGCAAAGGAGTTTTATAGCCTACAAGACTATGGCACAAAAAACTTGTAGAATATTGTTAGTATTAAATTCCAATATGCAATATGAAAAGGCAATATGGCAAAGCCGAATTATGAAAAGGAACAAAATTATCTGATTCATAATGAACAACACTGTTGTTTGAAAAATAAAAATAAAATTTTTAATTGCCTACTGAAAAAGTAGGCAATTAAAAATCATTATTAATTATCATTGGTACATATTAAGAAAAAAAAACAGTTATTAAAAATAAAATATTTATTTCATGTCATAGCTATGGATGATGAAACTGAATGGAATGGTACGATACCACAGAATAACACCAATAGGTTACAAAAAATAAAAGAGATAAAGTAAGGAAGAAACTATAAAGTACAAGTACAAGTAAAGTCATATTTAATATTTTTACCATATACTTCCACTACTCAAAGAAAGGATAAATAAACAAGAAACAACATATGAAACATCTAAAAAATGTTTTAAGTCGAGATATACTTTTTCTTAGGAAAGATGAAATGATTATTTCGAAATCAAAAGAGAGGGTGTAAGATAAATATTGTAAAGTAGACCAAGTAAGAAACTAAAACAGGTAGAGAAGAAAGAATCTTACTAGGAGTAGGTGTAAGAACACAGTTGGTTAGCGGGTCTCCAGAATATCCGGGCAAACATGAGCAGGACGGGGCGTGGTTGATAACCCGACACTCTGCGTTGAGGCCGCAAGTGCCGGGACAGGGGTCTCGACACTTGTTGTTGACACAAGCCTTGCTACGATCACAGTCAGAGTTGATGACACACTCGGGTCTACAGCCGGTGTACGGGTCTCCGAAATATTCGGGCAGACAAACACACGAGCCGGCTCCGTTGCGCTCCTTGCATACTGCGTTGGCTCCACATGGCGATGGGTTGCAAGGGTCTCGCGGCCCTTCCGTTGGCGGAACTGGAATAGACAAACTCCTTATAAAAACTGTTCTGAAGTCCTAAGAATGGAACAAATGAAATAAACGGTTTTATGAAGGTATTCCTTACTTTGTTGTATTTGTGTGCAGCCAGCAAATGGGTCGCCGGTAAAGCCCGGTTCACACGAGCACTGTGGGGCGTGGTTGACTACAACACAAGTCGCCCTGGCACCACAAGAGCCGGGACAGGGGTCGCGGCACCGCTCGTTCTGACAAGCCAAGTTGCCCGGACACTCCGGGTTGATGGTACATTCGGGGCGACAGTTGGGAGGGCGACCGACATAGTTGGGCAGACAAGAACATGCGGGGTTGTTGGCGACGACGCGACACTGGGAGTTGGGACCACAGGGCGACGGCACGCAAGGGTCTCCACTGGGCGGGGCAGGGGTGGAAGGTTCTACAGAGAAACATGCACACAATATAGAATGTGAAAGACAGTGAGAAGAAGACCAGTAACCTAGATAAGAAAAGAACTTTGACTGTGTGGTGTATTTACAATTTTTACAGAGTAAAATTGATAGTAAATGTAAAAATATAACAGCGATTATCAGCTTTATCTAAAGAGTAATAAAAATTATTGTCCAAAATATTTTATGTTTCTATACTTTTTATAGAGCAAAACACATAACTAGAACACATTTGATTGATCACATTGAAATGTACCATTTGATTGAGTTACAATTCTTAATTTAGTAAAAAGAAAGAATAAAGAAGTGGGGTACTCGGAAATTTTTCAAAGATAATTCTATTTCAGAATCAAGGTTGTAAAAGAAAATCAGGCAATAAAGAATTGATTATTCTATCCAATAATATCTATCACATTGAAATCTTTACATTTTAAAATACTTGAGAAAACTCAACACTCCACTAATTTGTCAAAATGAATTATTTTCAAAAAGATCTTGCGTATTCACAAGAATAGAAGTAAAATTTAAGTAATTGACAGTACAGTCACAAGGTAACAGAAGGAAAATAAATTTAGTGACCTAGTTAAGAATGAAAACTAATAAGTACAGTAAAGAAGACAGTTAAAAGAAGATATCTTACGTTGATCCCTAACACACTGCGCGAATGGGTCGCCAGTAAAGCCAGGTGCGCAGCTACAGATTGGATTATGGTTGACCACTTGACACCGAGCATTGAGGCCACAAGTGCCGGGACATGGGTCGGCGCACTTCTGGTTGATACAAGCCCTGTCCTGGGCACAGTCGGCACTGACCATGCACTCTGGCCGGCAAGCAGGCGGCGTACCGACGTAGTTGGCTTGACATGAGCATACCGCATGACCATTGACAACACGACACTGGCTGTACGGTCCACAGGGCGACAGCTCACAAGGGTTCTGAACCACTTCGGGCACAGCTACAAGGAAAGCACACAGAACATGCATGAACACACAGTGATTAAGAGAGGTGACAGGAAAGGAAAGCACAGCACAATAGACAAATTCTCAAGATAAGACAGAATAAAGGTAGTCATAGATGAGATTTTCTTTCATTAAAGGAGGAAAAAGAAAAGGTTTTGGTAAATAATTGGTAAATTATCTTTTTTGAGTACAACAGGATGAGTTATCTAAAGGCAAAGGCAATTAAATTTTAAAACTTTATTATGGATGAAAGTTATTTAACTAAAGGGAATAGGTAATTATCAAATATCTACTTTTATCTACCCAATCGTATTGGAAAAATTGTATTAAAAGCTCAAATAAATTTTTATAATGATAAATGAGTTTGTTTTGGTGTATATATTGAAAAATAGCAGAAGAGTATACAGAAAGAGATTTAAAACAAGATGAAACAAAAGTAAAGTAAAATAGAAGAAATATCTTACGAGGTGGTTGATGGCATGCACTCATAGGATCACCGGTGAATCCGGGCAAACATGAGCAAGACGGGGCGTGGTTGATAACCCGACACTCTGCGTTGAGGCCGCAAGTGCCGGGACAGGGGTCTCGACACTTGTTGTTGACACAAGCCTTGCTACGATCACAGTCAGAGTTGATGACACACTCGGGTCTACAGCCGGTGTACGGGTCTCCGAAATATTCGGGTAGACAAATGCATGAGCCGGCTCCGTTGCGCTCCTTGCATACTGCGTTGGCTCCACATGGCGACGGGTTGCAAGGGTCTCGCGGCCCTTCCGTTGGCGGAACTGGAATGCACAAACCTATTGTTACGACTGTTCTAGGTTATTTAGTACAGGTAACAACGGTAGACACTCTTTCATCCTTTTTCACTTCAATCATGAAAGCTATAAATTATTGTGCCTTGGTGCCATAGATAAAAACTTTAAATTTATATGGTCAGGTGAATACCGGTTAGATTGCAAACAATTATTATAAATTTCCATATAAAATTTATCAGTCGGGTACAACATGTCACTATGCAATTGCCATGTTAATTAAAAAAATTTTAACGGGTTTTCTTTTTAATAAAAAAAAACTTAAAAATATTCATAACAAGTTGTCAGACTGTACCTACACAAGAGAAGGAATCACTTTGAGTCCACACACTATTCAACATATCCGTCAGGCATGTTGGGACCCAATCATGTTCCACAGTCTTTGGACTCTAACCCAAAAGCTGAGTGGAAATCAGGTGGAAGTCAGGTTTGATGCTCGGTCGGGTGGTGTGTCAGGACCAACAGTGTTTTAAAACCCAATTTGTCAGGTCCGGCCAGGTGCCAGCGAGCATGTTTGATAGTGTGTTCACTTTACACTTTAAAAAATAAACAATAGTAAAAAAAAATACTGGTTTAAACTTACTGTTTAGCGGTTTTATACATTTTATATGCATTTAAATAAATTATAATTTTAATAATTTAAGTTGTTTCAGTATTATTTTAGTGTGAGTGATATTGAATGTCTTTAAGAGGTTTTACGCTATTTATTAACATAGTATTAGTTACAATTATGATTTAAACTTATTTTAGTTATTTTAAATAGCACATACGTATGTCAGATTCAGCTGTGATGTTTTAATATATTATTAACCACTAAAAAAACTTATATGGTAATTAAAGGAAAAATTGGATTAATAATTAGGCCTACTATGTTTAGGAAGCTATTAACTTCTAAACCCCCTTGTTAGTTGCATAGTGTTTAATATGAATACAACAATATTAGTTTTGTTTCCTACCTTTATGATATATTTTTTATCTGAAAATTATAGTAAAAACCAATTGATGAATAATGGAATATGAAAGAGTGTCCACCTAGGAGCATAAGTAATCCTTACTTTCTTGAATCTGTGTGCAGCCAGCAAATGGGTCGCCGGTAAAGCCCGGTTCACACGAGCACTGTGGGGCGTGGTTGACGACAACACAAGTCGCCCTCGCACCACAAGAGCCGGGACAGGGGTCGCGGCACCGCTCGTTCTGACAAGCCAAGTTGCCTGGACACTCCGGGTTGATGGTACATTCGGGGCGACAGTTGGGAGGGCGACCGACATAGTTGGGCAGACAAGAACATGCGGGGTTGTTGGCGACGACGCGACACTGGGAGTTGGGACCACAGGGCGACGGCACGCAAGGGTTGCCACCACTAGGGGGTGCTGGCACTAGAACCACATGCGACACAGAGGGTAGAGAACATGCAGACAGAGATAACAGATAGCACATACACAGATGGGAAAAAGTAAAGTAAAAGAGATGTAGAGTATATACATAAAACAAGAATAAGATAATAGAGAAATTAAAAAAAGAAATTCTGAAATTTATAAAATGGTTTAAAATGTATCTATTATTAATTAGAAAATGATACTTTCCATTTTACCTTTGTTTAAAAATTATCTTGCACATATTGATCCAATAAAAATACTTATTAGTAAATGAGCAAAATTCAAAACATAAATAATTCTGTTTGTTAAATTTTACAAGTCATGAGTGAAAATGGGTCAGTTAGTGTCACTTGATTTAGTGAACTATCGAGCTCAGTTAGTGAAATATCGATTTTTTAAGGGCATATATAATTATTTTATTAACTTTAGTGTATTACTATAATTAATGTAATATTGTGTTTAGTGTGTGGATTAAGAACCTGTTAAACACCATTAAAAAGTAAATAAAGCCTCTTTTTAGGAGCTGAATGTCCATAGTTATATTGAAAATTCAAAGATTGAAGCAAGCAACAAAAAGTAGTTTTTCTTTTTTTGAAAGTGGACAATATATTTTAATCGATTTTAATCGTTGATCAAATGTTGTTTTACACGAATAAGTTTTTATTTCTGGGACTACAATTTTGCCATAAATGAAACATACTTTTGTGAAGAAAGTCTTATTTTTATATTTTATATAATTTGGATAGTTGGTTTTCTATATGTTGTTTAAACTTTTTTTATACAAAGAAATAGATAGCTGAAGTAAAAATTTGTATAGTTTATCGATAGAATAAGAAAATTTAGAAACTGTGAAATTTAATACACACAGATTACAACAGAAGAGCGGAAGAGAGTCCTTACCCTCTTTCAAGCATCGGACAAATGGGTCGCCAGTAAAGCCAGGTGCACAGCTACAGATTGGGTTATGGTTGACCACTTGACACCGAGCATTGAGGCCACAAGTGCCGGGACATGGGTCGGCGCACTTCTGGTTGATACAAGCCCTGTCCTGGGCACAGTCGGCACTGACCATGCACTCTGGCCGGCACGACGGAGGTGAACCGATATAGTTAGCTTGGCACGAACACACGGCGTGACCGTTGACCGGTCGGCATTGGCTGTACGGACCGCAGGGGGATGGCACACAGGGGTTCTTTGGCTTGGTTGGCGTAGCTGCGATAAAAAGAGAAAGACACAAAGGTAAAGATATCACAAAGAGAGAAAATGTAGGTAAGAATACATAGCAGTGAAGAAAGTATAGCAGAGTAAATTGAAGCTTTAATAAGATATTCAGTGTCTTCCTAAGAGATTTGACAGAATAGATATAGAGTACAGTGGAAGACCCCATGAAAGTCCTATCAGCTATAGAGATTAAAAAACATATGAAAATTGTTTAACTCTTAAATGATCATACTTAAAACAGATGAATGAATTTTTATGCTAAGTCACATCAAAAATAATGCAGTATTACATACATTTAAAATATATATATTGCAAAGAAATAAATTAAAATATATTACATTCAATACATTATACTGTATGACTCAAACTAGAAACAATATGGTATCTATGTGTTATACCATTTATTTCTAGCGCTTACAAAATTTTAAATCTCATATTTCAATGAAAAATCTAAAGATCTAATCGATAGTTCCATTGAATTAATTAGGTCAATAGCTGTGTTTGGTTGTCAAACCATTTTAACTTATTGATTTCTTATTTACCAACTGACATATTACTCATGAAAAAAGTGCTCATGAGCTTTAAATTGCTGAGTAAGAATGTTGAATATTGTTAAGTTGAAAAACTTTCAGAATTTAATGCCCACAAGAAATTCAAAAGATTTCAACCTTTATATCACAATGGAAATGTAAAACTAAACTGTATAGTATTTTACTTGTCAAAAAACTATGTAATGTTTGTTTTCATTAATTTATTATCATGTTTATAAAAAGTGAAACCAGTGCCTTGCAAACCCCTTATCACATGACAAATATATGCCAAACACAACATGCAAAAAGTTCCAAATTTAGTGCATTCAAAATCCCAGACATAGAAAAGAAAGTTGTAGACATAAAATGAAAAAGAGAAGAATAAAAGCTTACGAGGAGGAGGGGGAGGTTGCCGACATGCACTCAAAGGATCGCCAGTGAATCCGGGCAAGCAAGAGCAAGACGGGGCATGGTTGATAACCCGACACTCTGCGTTGAGGCCGCAAGTGCCGGGACAGGGGTCTCGACACTTGTTGTTGACACAAGCCTTGCTACGATCACAGTCAGAGTTGATGACACACTCGGGTCTACAGCCAGTGTACGGGTCTCCAAAATATTCAGGTAGACAAACGCACGAGCCGGCTCCGTTGCGCTCCTTGCATACTGCGTTGGCTCCACATGGCGATGGGTTGCAAGGGTCTCGCGGCCCTTCCGTTGGTGGAACTGGAATTGTTTCAATTCAGTATTACAATACTATGGAGATAAATGAATAGGTTGTTACTTACCTTTGTAAAATACAGAGAGTCCTTGTTGACGTAACAGATTGTACTTAACTTACCTTTGAGTGAAATATGCTGCAAGATTTGAGATTAGATAAGAAGTTTCACAAAGAATTTAAACATAAAAACTTATTTTTTTGAGCCTAGAAAGTAGTTTTGAAAAGGAGTTGCATTTTAGAAGGAAATTTTCATTCCTTCTTTTACAAATGTGAGATAGCCTCAGTGAAAACTTGCCAGGAAAAAATAAATAGTGTCTGATCCCCAAGCCATTTTCATTTCAAAATGCAAAAACCTTGTTTGACACACAGAAAACCAAACAACAATAGACAATTTACTAATATTCTTAAATCAACCTCAAATTCTGACATTTTAGAGTAATCCTGAATGAAGTGACAAGCTTACTTTGCGGCACCATAACACATCCGGCGAACGGGTCGCCAGTGAAGCCTGCTTGACAGGCGCACTGGGGCGTGTGCTTGACCACAGTACAGGTGGTCTGGGATCCACACGAGCCGGGACACGGGTCCTGGCACCGTTCCGACTGGCAAGCTCGGTTCCCGGGGCACTCGGCGTTGATGGTGCATTCAGGGCGACAGTTGGGAGGGCGACCGACATAGTTGGGCATGCAAGAGCAGGCTGGCACGCCCGAGACGGCTCGACACTCAGAGTTGGGGCCACAGGGGGTCGGCACACAGGGGTTGCCACTCGGGGGCGGGGGCATGGGGGCCTCTAGACATGCAATGACACACGTGCGGTGAGAGGTTAGTGAGAAATGAGAGGTTAAATGGATGTGAAGCGAGAATGAAAAGATTTGTTAGATTATGAGATAGAAATAATAAAAAATCAATCAGGTATAATGATTTATGTAAATGTGTGAGAGAAAAATTTAATTTTCAGATCACTACAAAAAGAAAGAAAAAATAATCACAAACCAGTTTGAACGAACATTTTTTAAGGGCCATACTTTGGAAATACAAGCATATTTTACCATAAAAATTTTATGACTACAAGGGAATTTTATGCAGCTAAACCAAAGTTTTTATTGCTCTAATGAGAAGTAAATTATTTAACTTTAAGAGTAATTAGAAATAGTAAAAATGAACAACAATATTGTAAGAAAAATGATTACTGTAGAACTTAAACACTGAAGTCATAAAACTGCTCGACTACAAAAAGTTTTATGGACGATTTGATTTAAACAGAAAATATAAATAATTGACATTAGTTAAAATGACACTCTGATTGTAGCTGGCAAAAATTTGACAAACTAGAAAAAAAGAGCTGTGACCATAAACTATTCTGGTCTTTTATTTTGTATATAATTTGAAATTTAATGACAGTACAGAATGATTGATTTAAGGTAGCCAACACAAAATAAAGACAGAATGAGAAGATATTGTTAATTAAAGATGTTACAGTGCATGCTTACTTTGCTGAACACATCGGACAAATGGGTCGCCAGTAAAGCCCGGTGCGCAGCTACAGATTGGGTTATGGTTGACCACTTGACACCGAGCATTGAGGCCACAAGTGCCAGGACATGGGTCGGCGCACTTCTGGTTGATACAAGCCCTGTCCTGGGCACAGTCGGCACTGACCATGCACTCTGGCCGGCATGACGGAGGTGAACCGATATAGTTGGGCTGACATGAACACACGGCGTGACCATTGACTGCTCGACACATGCTATATTGGCCGCAACGCGACGGCACACACGGGTTCCGTGGCATGGGGGTGGGCGCTGCATGAAACAACGTGCGGTTAGTAATGGTGGTATTGCCAGAGAAGCAAAAAAATGCATTCAAACGTTTTTTATCAATATTAATATTATTTTTAAGAAAACCCAAAAATCCAAAATGAATCATTAATTTACTAAGTTAATAATTTTAATTCCAATGTTTTTCAGATGATACTAAAATTAGAGACTTTTCAGAAAAATCTGTAATGAGCTATTTTACTGTTTAAGTATTCAATCATCTAATATTTAATGTCAAAGTCAATGTAATGCAGTGTAAGTAATGTAATATTTAATGTCAAAGATTTAATGTCTGTGCTCCTTTCCAGAAATCAAAAGACCAACTTCAGCAATGTACGCAAAAATCTTAAACAAAGTCGCGAATAAATCTTTGAACATTCTGAAATATTTCCCATGTTTTTTTTGTTTTTTTTTTTTAATTAGAATTTTACATGATTTTGTAGTTGTTGATTATTTTACTTTATTTTGACAATGCTTCTCTGACAAGAACAAATTAGTGAAACCAAGAAATGATATTAGTAAGAATAAGAGGAGTTACAAGTTTCCCAGAGAAAAAAAAACATATGAAAATGAAAGAAAAGATTTGTAAGAATATCATAACAAATTACCACAATGATGGTAAAGCCACACTGTTACTTTGTAATGGTGTTAAAACACTGTTGTTTATACTCTTTTGATAAATTGTGGAAACAGGAAAAGAACTTAAAATAATGAGTTGCCACAATTATTAGTTTCAATAATTTAATATAAAATGAACATCAATTTATTCATAGAACATTCGGTTTCTAAATTACCATGGTGAGTGGCGCATATACTCAATGATGAAATGTCCTTGTTACTTAGGACAGTAACAGTTTGCCCCTTTTCCAAAATGGCTTTGTTCACCCACAAAGTAACAGTGGCTAGAGACATGCAGGGAGTCTTACGTGGGGGCGGGGGCGGTTGGCATGCACTGAGAGGGTTGCCAGTGAAGCCCGGCAAGCAGGAACACGTCGGGGCGTGATTGATCACGCGACACTCTGCGTTCTGCCCACACATGCCGGGACACGGGTCCACACACTTGTTGTTGGCGCACGCTCGGTTCCGGGGACAATCCGTGTTGAGGACACATTCGGGTCGACACCCGGTGTACGGGTCACCGGAGTACTCTGGCAGGCAGGAGCATGCCCCTGCTCCATTACGCTCCCTACACACTGCGTTGGCCCCGCAAGGCGATGGGTTGCAAGGGTTACGAGGCGCTTCCGGCGTTGGTGCTAAAATGATCAGAAAACATAAGAAATTTCCTCGGGAAGAAAAGAGTTTGATTCCGTTCGACAATTTAAAGTGATGATGGGTCACTTCATCCAGGATTTTCTAAAATAAGAGATGAAGATATTAGTGCTGAAAAGGCAGTCATTATTATAATTAATTTCTCAGCTTAAACTCATAATATAATGTTTCACAATGGAACTGACAGATGATAAAGACTGAGACATAAGTATAACAAATTTAATTTATTATAAATACATATCAAAAGTTGTTAAGTCAATATTAGTGAACAAATTTTTTTATTACCTGGTGTTATTTATATGTATTTTAGATAGATAATTGTTATTCAAATTAATTGTGTGATAAAGAGTTGAAGGTTTAATTGCTTGTGTAAGTCATATGAGTAATATTAATAACTTATTTCAACCACTCTATCTTAATAATGACATATACATTTATAAAATATAAAATTAATAATCAGTGGAAATGTGTCAATGTTGTTACAGATTAGACAGTTGTAAAAGAAAACAGCACCCAATTATCAGAAGTCAATTCAAATACGACAACTGTGTGACAACAATCGACCAATATGTGACAACAACTGGCGACAAGATTGCAGAACAGCTGTGGTGTTAATGTCGGTTACAACGCCGATTAGCAAGGGATTAGTCTGGTAGTCGAGATTAATCGGTTGAAAACAAAATGCAGACAAACCTTGTTGGACAACAGAACATCCATAGAAAGGATCACCCGTGTACCCTTCCAAACAAGAGCATACGGGAGAATGCTTGATGACAACACAATTCGTATGAATCCCACAGGATCCAGGACATGGATCCTTGCACTTCTCGTTTTGACATGCCAGGTGTCCGGGACACTCAGCGTTGTTGGTACACTCCGGACGACAGTTGGGAGGCCGACCGATATACGATGGCAAGCACGAGCATACAGGGGTGTCCCCAACTGAGCGACACACTGCGTTGGGTCCACATGGCGACGGAACACAAGGGTCTCTGCTTTCGACAATCTGTGGCGTTTCTACGGAAAGCAAAGACAACATGCTGTAGCAAACATGCAAACAAATACACTGCAAACATGCATTACAAGAGAATACCCTTGGAAGTAAGAAAATTTATTGAAAAGAAGAAAAAGTAAATAAAATAGTTTCAGAGTGAGGCCTTAGGAAAAATAGAAACATTTTCATGGTTTCATTTTTGAATAATTCCCATTTTATTACATGTAAGCGAAAATGTTTGTGGATAGTAAAAATAGAAACAGTATATTGCAAACTGCTCTAATCTGAAACATGGTTTTATACTTTTTGGATCTTTTTTAACTTTCAAGTTTAATTGGAATTAGGGAATAATACACAGTATTTTAAAGCTTTAAAGGATTCATCAGAACAAATTTTTAGCACTTAATACTACTGTAGATTTTGAAAAATCAAAATCTTAGCAATAAAAATATTAAAAGAAAAAAAAATAATATTGTAGTAAAGTTTGATTTTGAATCCACATATTTAAAAACTACTGTTTCACAGCAAAGCCAATTTGTGTAACCCAAAGTATGTGAAAAGCAACAAAATAGAAACCAAGTTCCCCAACATATTCAAACACAAAACCCAAGCACATGCTTACTTTCTTCTTTAAAGCAATGCAAGAACGGGTCGCCGACAAGTCCAGGTGGACAGCTACAGATGGCGTTGTGGTTGATGACTTGGCAGCGGGCGGCAGCACCGCACGTGCCAGGGCAAGGGTCGATGCACGACTGTCCGACACAGGCCTTGTCCTGGGGACAGTCGGCGCTGACGACGCACTCGGGTCGACAGTTGGGCGCGCTGCCGTAGTAGCCGGGCTGGCAGGTGCATATGGCATAGCCGTTGATGGGGCGACACATGCTGTATGGCCCACACGGCGACGGGATGCACGGGTTGGACATCATCGGTGGCACTGGACAACAACCATGCAACCGTCACCCATGGTGGCCCGACAACGGAATGGGGAGGAGAGAAAGAAAGATACAGAGATGGGGAGGTAGAAAGATTGGTAAAAGAATTACTTAAAATGATATTGTAACATTTTTCAAACAATGGTTTTGTTAACACTTTTTGTAAGTTAATTAATTTTAATCAATTACAAAATAATTTTAGTGTGCAAATTAGTTATAATAGAGAATAAAATAATTATTACAATAAAAGTAAATAACTAAATCTTTAAAGACTTTGTAAGATATTACAAAAGGAAAGAACTTAAAAAAAACTATGTATAAAAAGATTACAACTGTTTGAGTGTTAATATAGGTATTAGTCTTTTTAATTTATTATTTAATTAGTGTTTAATGCAATATAGCAAAATTGTGAATAATATTATATATTTGGTACTGAAAATTTATCGTCTTTTTTGAGGACATGATAATAATTTATAAAAACCCTATTTATCTATAAAAAAATATTAATTTGGTTAAAAGTTAACAATTAATATGTGAGGGTTTGTTAGAAAATTATTAATGAACACTATTTTTGTTTTCATTTGATTTGTAATAAATTATTTAAAAGTTTTTTTTGTAAGAATGTAGAGAAATGTTAATAAGTCAAATAGATGATAAAAAAATAAGGTCCAATAAATATGTAGGGACTAAATAATTTTAATAGTAAATTTTGTAAAGTGGATTTTTTAATAAAAGAGGGAGAAAGGAAAAATAGCAAGCAAAAGCGAGATCATGCAGTGCAACAATGCTTACGGTATTCTATAACAATAGGTCTACAGGAGGACAACGGATCGCCGGTGTGGCCGTGGCGGCAGAAGCAGACCGGCGTGTGATGGCTGACTTGGCACTCGGTGTTGAGTCCGCACGCGCCGGGGCACGGGTCCCGGCACTTGTTGTTGACACACGCCCGGTCCCATGGACAATCCGAGTTGAGCACACACTCAGGCCGGCACCCGACATTCGGGTCTCCGAAGAACCCGGGGACGCAGGTGCAAGACCCGACGCCGTGGCGGTTCTTGCACACTGCGTTGGCCCCGCACGGCGACGGGTTGCATGGGTCTCGTGGTGTCTCCAGGGTCACCTCTGCTACGCAGTCCACTGTGCAAATAACACATTCATATACAATGCAGACACTTCCTTAGAGAAAGCTGACAACCTCAAGTGGAGCTGGGAGTTGAAACAATGAGAGCTGCGAAGAGACCAAAATCAACCAACATGACCAAAGACAACATAACCTTGAGGCGATATTGACATAATCTTGGGTAAAAGGTCAAGTAATGCCTAAAAGGATTGTTTTATTTTTTACTTTGTTATAGAAAACTAAAAATTAAGTGTATAAGAAAATTTTCAACATTTGTACCTGGATGGATTCAAATAAAATTTTATGGTATAACCAAACAAGAATTATGTTCCATTTATACTACAATTTTCTTTATGATATAGTTTATTTCTGTTATTGCATACTTATAAAATTTCAAAAAGCGAGTAGGAAAAATAAAACAACCCTTCAGCTACATGAAGCGGAAGAAAACAAAGAAAACTCTTACGCTGAGGCACACAACCGGCAAATGGATCGCCGGTCATGCCGGGCGGACACGCACAAACCGGCTTGTGATTGACAGGTCTACAATTGGCGCCGGGGCCGCAAGAGCCGGGACAGGGGTCGGTGCAACGCTCCTTGGTGCACGCTCGGTTGCCAGGACACTCAGCACTGATGGTACATTCCGGGCGGCAGTTGGGTGGCCGACCAATGTAGCCGGCCAGGCAGGAACAAGCCGGCTGTGCGGCTATGACTCGGCACCGGGAGTTGGGGCCGCATGGGGTTGGCATGCACGGGTCGGTGGGCGGCATCACTGGACACTCTAGAAGGGTGACAGAGACAGAGTAGACCAGTGTTAGGTGATGAAGGAAAGCATTAGTGATGAGATAATTAGTGGTAAGATCATTAGTGGTGAGATAATTAGTGGTGAGGTAAGAGAGAGCAACTTGTCAGGCTTTCTATCAAACTAAATCTAATCAGGTGTAAAAAGAGCTGTAGTGGAGTGTATGATGACCTCAAGAAAACCAAATTTACTTCAGTTTCGATTTATTAAAGAGGTGAAATTAACTTCATGTGAATATTTTACAGAAAGTTGGTAAATTATAAGCTTAGAAACAGTATTGGGTTACATTACATGCGTAAGAATATGATCATTTGAACACAATTTAAAAAGAATTTGAAAAGAAAACATTTGTTCAATTTGAAACTATTTTACTAAAAAGAATATATTTACATTCTGACAAGTTGCCTGTGTTAGAATAAAGCAATTGAGAGAATTTAGTAGTTTATGAATAGCATAAGGTTAAAGTTCAGTGAGAATAAAATTAGTTGAATGAAAAATGGTAAGTTAGAAGTAAAACAAAAATTTATATGGCAGTTCAAGTTAAGATTAAAATCCTCAATGAAACTCTTACCGAGGAATATTAAACAATTCAAGCAAGGATTACCTGTTATGTGAGGAGATATTCACTAAAGTTTTCAATACTTTGAGTCAATAAAACAAGAAGAATTTTATAGCCTTTTATTATTTTTTTAATGATCAGGAAATGTAAACAGTTTACTGTTAGCTGCAAACTTCCTCATGATTAAAAAATTTGTACAAAACAAAAACACTTTATTGTCTAAACCAGATTTTGTGGAGATTTGCTTAGGTATATGAAAAATAAATTAACTTGAACAGCCATCAGACAGTTAAGAGGAAGAGCTTACTATCAGGCCTAAGACAGCGAGAGAAGGGATCACCAGTGAAACCGGGATTGCAGCTGCAGATGGGGGTGTGATTAACGACTTGGCAACGAGCGTTAGTCCCGCATGTGCCGGGGCACGGGTCGACGCACTTTTGGTTGACACACGCTCGGTTGAGCGGACACTGTGAGCTGATGACACACTCGGGCCGGCAGGTGGGTGGCGCACCAACGTAGCCGGCCTGGCACGAGCAGATCGCCAGACCGGCGTTGGCACGGCATCGGCTCAGGGGCCCGCACGGCGACGGGATACACGGGTTGAGCGGTCTAGCCACCTCTGCAGAGAGTCAGTTAGAGGTTAGTATAGAGGGGAGAGAATTAAGTGATGAAGGTGAACACTATTAGAATGGTATGAAAGAAAACTGTAATGTAAGATTGTTACTAATGGGAAAGAAACCATTGGTTCATATATATTTCAGTGTGTTTATTGTTAAAAGTAAAGACACACACTCGAGATTAAAAAATATCACCTTAATTATATTGACTGTAGTTCATTTTCAAATTACGATATAAAAAGTTGTTCCAAAGGCTTATATGAAAAAGTTTGATTTTATTTATAAGGTAATATATTTTAGATATTGATGCAATTGAAATTTAACTTAGGTTCTAATAAAGCACGAAAGAAATAAAACAAACAGTTAAAACTAAAGGGAGTTATATTTTTGTTACATGACTGTGTTTCTATATGTAAAAGTCATAACAGATAACTTAGCTACAGCATTAAAAACGTAAATGCAACTTCAAAATATACTAGCTGCATTTTTCAATCTTTTCTAGGCTTCTTCTCAATAAAAATAGGGGTAGAGTTTTTAATGAACAATTCATCTAAATAGGTTGTTTATCTTTGTCTGTCAATTACCGTGATGGTTTCTATATCATGAATTTCAAAAACAATATTTTTGAATTTTTATTTCTTATGTATCTGTTGTTTGTGTTACATGTTAATAAAGTTAAAGAAGGTAAAGAACCAAGTTTATAAAGCATGAAGATGAAATGAAAGTTAGTCTTACTAGTGGAGGGAGGGATAAGCTGACACATGCTCATGGGGTTGCCAGTGAAGCCGACCACACAGGTGCAGAGAGGGGAGTGGTTGATAACCTGACACTGGGCGTTCACTCCACACATGCCAACACAGGGGTCGACACAGCGGTTGTTGACGCAGGCGCGCGACCGGGGACAGTCGGTGGTCATGACACACTCGGGTCGGCACCCGGCGTACGGGTCGCCTGAGTAGTTGGCACGGCACCGGCACGACCCGGCGCCGTTGCGCTCCTTGCACACGGCGTTGGAGCCGCAAGGCGAGGGCGAGCAGGGGCGGCGGGTCTCGTGGCGGCGGACTGTCACGTAGAGAGATAAACATACAGTGAAGAGGGCGACATGCAAACGTCAGCAATGAGAGGCAATGCTTGTAGTTTATTCACAAGAAATGTTGAGTTAACATACAAAACTCAAAAGGTCAGGACCAAATGTTGAAAAACCCAGTAGCAAGTAAAAGAGAGTAAATTTTGTTTAAGTGTTCCATCAAAAATCCCTGGTAATCAGTGGTGTCTAGTTTGCATCAGTTATTTACTTGTAAATTTAGCAGTGTCATATAAACTAGTTTAGTTTTTTTAATCTTCCTTGAAAATTTTGTTAGCCTATATTGTTGTGTAGTTACATTACTCGTGTTTAAATTTTTTAATAATCCCTATGAACCAGCTTAGGTTTTTTTAACCACACATTCTTGCTGTGGTTGGTTCCTTGTACCCTGAGTTCCCATTCTGCTATAAAAAACCCCTACTAGTGGCCGAAGCAAAATGGAAATGATATATTTAGGCCTAATTGATTTGAAATTTTAAATAAGTGAATTTATGGCTTATAGCACTGAATGAAGAGGAATTTCAGATAAAAAGTAATCGTGAAAGTCTGAAATAGAATAAGAAACATTTACAGTGATTTTATTGAAAACATTGATTTTTCTGATTACTCAGTATTGAGTTAATATTGATGAAAATAAATTCCATATAAAATAAAACATACATTACCTCAATAATTGATGAGTGTACCTGAAAACCTTCATTTACCGATAGCGATGCACAATCAAAACAACATGCATACATGCCGCATCTGCTGGGACTAACACTATCGATGGCATTCACAAACACTTATAGAAGCAAAAGAAAATTTTGGCAATTTGTATGCCATGGTGGAAAACACATTCAAAAGCGACGAGTGCAGTGAAACTTACCTGGAGTCGGGTTACATCCAGAGAATGGGTCGCCCTGGAAGCCCGGGTTGCAGGCACAGACGGGTTGGTGGTTTACGACTGTACATTGAGCATTGAAGCCGCAAGAGCCTGCGCACGGGTCGCGACACTTGTTCTGCACGCAGGCCAGCTTGGTGGGGCAGTCGGCATGGATTACACACTCGGGGCGACAGTTGGGCGGAGCTCCCAGCATGCCGGTCAGGCAGGAACACACCGGGCGTTTGTCAACCACTCGGCACTCGGCGTTGGAGCCACAGGGCGAAGGCATGCAAGGGTTGGCTGGCAGCAGTGGCACCTTCGGAGCTGTTAAAAGAGCAAATTGATTTTATAATTGCTGGAGAAAACACGGCAAAGTTCAAGATACTGTTGTTACAACATGTATTTAAAAAAACTGATGGAATACTAGAAGAGTTTTATTTAACTATTTAATTTTCTAATTAGTTGTAAAATTAAACAAAGTGTTGTTATAATATTTTATGGTTAACCTGAATTATTTTGTTTACGGTATATGTAATGTTTTTATAAAGATAGCAGTACAGATTTGCATAGCTTTCTGCAGTAAAATGTTGTATAGATATACTAGAATGGAATTTTTTAATACTACATCAGAAAGATTTAAGAACCTCTTCTGTTCTTATGTAACCTATGATAGTGAAATAGGTGTTAGCCGTGAAAAGCATTTTATTGATCTAATTATTGCTGACAATATATTTCTTGTTTGTCACTGATAATCTTTTTTGCACAGTAAAAGATTATCACCAACCGATTAGAATGAATGAAAAAAGGAAATTATATGATTAAAAAATTAATAGCTCTCTAATCTGACGTTCTCATTGGTCCTTAATTTTCATTTCAGCACAAAATGTGTCTATAAGCACATTTTTCCACTAAAAGTTGTTAATTTCCATTTTACCACACTCACCGTCCTCCACACATCGTACGAATGGATCGCCGACCATTTTGGGTGGACAGCTGCATATCGGGTTGTGGTTGACCACTTGACACCGGGCGTGCAAACCGCAGGTGCCAGGACATGGATCCTTGCACTTCTGGTTGATGCAGGCGCGGGTCTGCGGACACTCGGAGCTGGCAACGCATTCTGGCCGACAGTTGGGCGGACTGCCGATGTAGCCAGAGACACAAGTGCAGGCGGCATTGGCGTTCAACACGCGGCACTGGCTGTTGGGGCCGCAGGGGCTTGGGTCACACGGGTCCCGAGGGGGCGCCACTGCAACCAGGAACAAGGCGGTGTAGTGATTGTTGGGGTGGAAGGTTGTTTTAAATCCAAGTAATATATGAGATGATATAATCATGGAGTATATACAATAAAGTGAGTGTACTATTCATACAACACATTAGTGTCAAACTTAAATGTTGACAATATTCCTGTAAACTACGCCCGAGTTGACAATATTGTTCAAAGTTGGTTTTTAGTGTAGCAAAACTGCAAAAATACATAATCACAACTTAACTATAACCAAATTATTAAAAGACTTTGTGTAGGGTTAAGAAGATTTATAAATTCGTCTGGCATTTGTCACTTGTATCTTACTTTTATTTCAATGACGGATATTTCTTGAGAAGTTATTTCCTTGTATTATTTTTTCAATGATATGATTAATTGGAATAGATGTTAATCTAAACTAAGAGATAACTTATAAATACGTTGAAAGATCAAAATTTTAGCTTATGAGTTTTATAAAGTAGAATTATTGTTCTTAGTATTCACCAAGATATATAAAAAATGTAGTAAACTAAATCTTTTTGAATTTCAAACAGGATGTTAATTTTTTGACTGGGATATTGCTGACTATTTGTGAATCTGTAGTAACCCTAAAGCAGTCAAATTTTAGTTGTTAAAGTTACAAAAGTAAGGATTAAAAAAAATAACTCAACACTAACCAGGTACAACTTCTTGTCGACACGATTTGAACGGGTCACCGGTGTAGCCGGGTAGACACGAGCAGATGGCGATATGGTTAACCACAGAGCACTGGGCATTGATGCCGCACACGCCGGGACATGGGTCGCGGCAGTGGCCGACCAGACATGCCAAGTGCGCCGGGCAGTCGGCGCTGATGACACACTCAGGCCGGCACCCGCCAGCGTACGGGTTACCCTGGTACGGCGGAATACAGGAACACCTGGCGGTGCCGTCCGGGCTGACGGAACACTGGGCGTTGACACCGCATGGCGAGGGGGAGCACGGGTCAGTCGGTACAGGGCGCTCTGCGAATGAAAACATTCCATGTTAATGCATAGAGTTTGGCAAGTTGATTTAAATCTTTAAGTTAACAACATTTTTCCTTAAAATATTTATCATCAATTGACTTATTTGGTAAGGTGATGATCAAGGCAACTGAAGAAATATGAGTCACTCAAACAGTCACCAATATAAATAAATTTTTAGGGGCAAAAATGTATTGATGCCAAAACAATTGAACTATCACTTTTACTATCATTCCACACATTACCCAAAGCAATTACATTGAGGACTCAAACATAAAAGAAATTATTTGCTTATTGAAATATATTAATTTTATGAATGTTAATCAAGTTGATAAAAGTCTTTTTTTGTTACAAAGACAGTGGTCAATGATGTCTTTGACAATGTTTAATAATGGTCATATTTATCTAATGGTCTACAAGAACATCTGTTAGGAACAAAGAACAAATTTGAGAAAGAATATTTACAAAATCAATTTAATTAAACAATAATTATTTTAATTGATTTTGATAGATCAAATTTAAAATATGACTGGCTGGGTAGGTGAGTGGTTATAGTGCTTGCCTTTGAATCCAAAGGTTGCAGGTTGGATCCTGAGAACAGTTAGGGCCATTTGCACCAATTCAGTTCAAACCTGATCTTCAGTTGAAACCTAAGTTTAACCTAAAAGTCAGTTGCATATGCATATGCAGTATCTTTTTAAAGGTCTGTTTCCGAACCCAGTTGCCAATTGGGCTATTAAAAAATTATGCTTTCTAAGAATTGATTGATGTTAGATAGTAACAAGACCGGGGTTTGAACGGATTTGGAATGGTTTGGACCATTCCCTGAACTAATGTTAAAAGATGCCATTGCATAATGTAACTACACATTAAAATCTGATTGAAAAAGACAAACCTAATATATTAACATATTGAAATGTGATAGACAAACATTTTTAGCATTGTTTCACTATCCTAGCATGGAGCATTGGGCATTGACGCCGGGACACGGGTTGCAGCGGTGGCATAGCGGTAGCATAAAAATAATACTAAAATAGAAAAATTCTTAATTTTATTACATTTTTGTGAGTATTTTTGTGAGTAGGGTGAGTCGGTGGCGTAGTGGTTAGCGCGCCGGACTTCGAGACCATGGCAGCGATGTCGTGGGTTCGAATCCGCGTTCTGCCAGTGACTTTTATCAGTACCTTTCACCTTGTACTGTAGCGGCTCACCCCCTTACTTTGTCTAATACGATCCACGCACAGATCAATAGTCTATGTGGACGGGGCAAAGTAAGGCAAAAAAGAGGTCCGCCAACCTCTTAAAAAAAAAAAAATTTGACTGACCAGCTGGTATTTTGGAGCAGCCGATGAATGCGTCCCCCTGGTAGCCGGGCAGACAGCTGCAGAGCGGGGTGTGGTTGACGACGTCACACTTGGCGTTGAGGCCACAGCTCTGCTTGCACGGGTTGCGGCACTTCTCCTGTATGCAGGCCTTGTTGTGTGGACACTCCTGACTCATGACACACTCCGGACGGCAGAATGGTGGACTTCCAATGTAGTTGGCACTGCATGAACAGACCGGCCGGCCCTGACGCACTTGACAGATGGAGTTGGGCCCGCACGGCGATGGCTGGCACGGGTTGCCTCCGCCGGGGATCTTTGGCTCCTCATCTGAAAATTGAGATTTTGTTTGAATCAAAATTTGTACACGAGATTTCTAACTTTTCAGATTTCAAAACAATTCCTTTAGGCTAAATTGTATGTTTTTCCAAAGCTATTTCTTGGTGACATAACTCACAAAGATATAAAAGTTATGACAGTTTTTAAAGAAATGATTGCAGATGCAGACATTTTCCTTTTTAAATTACCGTAACTTTTTGTTGGCTTATTTTGTGACTAATTGGTGCACTGTGTGTTACAATTCATCGGAAGTATTTTACTGCACCCAGAGTTCCCTATTTTAGCTTTGTGTATATTTTCTTTGTATTTAGTATTTGGTAATTAATTAATATTATTCTTTTCAATTCCAGCTATTGTTTGATCCACGTGAATAACGTGTTACTATTAACTCTGTTACATTATAGATATTTCCTCCATGTAAAAACAAAAACAGACATAATATCTAAAAAAAAAAAAAAAAAAACTTTGAATTAAGTTATTTATATTAAAAATAAAAATAAAAATTTAGTATTTTTTTATTGTGTATTTCAGTAACCTAATTAAATGTAAATTTAACACATGGTGTCTAGGCAAATTAAGTTTGAAACAAATTTAAATTTTGCAAAGTATACCCGGTGTTTTTTAACATTTTTTATTGGTCTATAGCATTTTTCATTTAGCCTATGCTTATTTTTTATTTAATGTCCACAATTAAATGAATTTTTGAAAATAACAAAACTTATTTTTCTTTCAAATTATGCCAATTTGAACTATATATTTTTTAAATCAGGATGTTATAATTATTTAATTACAATTATGGGAATTTTGAGATTTTTTAAATAAAGAAAACCACTTAATCATCAGCTCAAAACTGAATTAGGCCTACGGAAACCAAGTAAATGAAATTTTTTATACCACTCACCAACAGGCGCAAGTTGACAACTGGTGAAAGGGTTGCCGATGAATCCGACGGGACAGCTGCAGATCGGGTTATGGTTGACTACAACACAGACGGCGTTGAGGCCGCAGGTGCCGGGGCACGGGTCGACGCACTTCTGGTTGATGCATGCCTGCGTCTGCGGACACTCTGAGCTGACGACACACTCCGGTTGACAGACGGGGGGCATGCCTCGGTAGCCGGGCAGGCACGAGCACGCGGCTGCACCCACGGGTGTGATGAGGCATCGGGAGTTGGGCCCGCACGGTGACGGGTCACATGGGTTGCCCGGGTGGCCCATGTCACCGATGGCTGGGTAGTCTGGACACGGTACAACCAGTTAATCCATTTGAACTTTTGGAGAGTGTTTTCTCTATAAATTAGGCCTAATAAAATTATTAATTTATAATATCCAAGTTTAAGATGAGATCAAAGTGCATTCGAAAGATATTTAATAAATGGTTTGCTTAAATAATTGCAATTTTATCAAAAGATCCCCATTTCCAGGTTGACTACAACCGTTTGATGCTCAGTAAGTACATGTTAATTAAGGTGAGATTAGCCAAACATATTTCTGTAGTTGAGTTTATGGTGTTAAACCAATTAAAAATTATATTTGACATAAGCATCAAATGGTGATAAATGAGCAGATGTAATGAGAATTTTTTGACAAAGCTAAGGTTATAAAATGTTTATTGTTAATTCAAAGATCTGAAAGGTTAAATCATAAAAATAAAAGAAGCTATTTATTGTTTCAATTCAAAGTCAGTTTAAAATAAAAGAATTTTTTGTTTAACTTTATTCAAGTACCAAGCAAGTAATATTACAAAAAAAATTCCTTGATAAGTTTTAAAATGTATTGACATTACAATATTTTAATGTCTTTTTGGGGCCTATAAAGATTCTTTTTTAACCTCCACTGGCCGTCACCATGGGCTAATAGGCCTGTACGGTGATCTAAAGACAGCAAGGTATGATCACAGCATTAGTCACATAGGCTAGCTAGAGGTGACCGCTCATGTTTGTGCGTGTAATGTCGTAGCACGGGATCGAACCGGGGGCCAGAGCTCTACCTCTGAGCTGCCGCTCCCGTAACGCTGGGACATCTACAACGAGAGGCGCACGGGTTAAAAGAAGGTGGGGAAGACAATTAAAGGGATTTTAAGTGAATGATTTTTTAACTAGCCAACACTGTTTTACTAAAAACCTATAACATTGTACCTGGTTTGAACGGGAAGCATGAGACGAACGGGTCACCGGTGTAATCCTGCGGGCAGTAGCAGACAGGGACATGGTTGACCACCTGGCAGTGGGAGCCGATACCGCAAACGCCCTGACACGGGTCCACACAGTGGTTGTTGACACACGCCAGCTGCAAATTAAATTAAATTAAATTAAACGTCCTTTACTGTCACAAAACGTTATTTCCAGCTCAGTTGGTGTATCAGATAAAAAAAAAGTTTAAAGTAAACTAAATTTCTTTAACACATAAACCACACATACAATAATCCCTTCAAAACGCCCGATGAAAAAAGTTATCTAAATATTGATCCATCCCATATATAACATATTTTTTAGAGGGTATATTAGAATTGGTTTATGAATTTTTATAAATCAGCTATCTCTTTTATTGTGGTAGGCAGATTGTTTGTTATATAGCCTTGAGCTCATGCAGTAGAGTGATTTTACAAAAAAACAAAACAATGCTTTGGGAACTGAAAAATGTTCCTAGTGAAAACGTGGTAACAATGAATGAAATAGTTTGCACTAACGGACTGATCAATGTGGAAAACAAGCATTTGGAAACAGGATGTATTTAGTTTCTTAATCACCTTGGTAGGGCAGTCACAGTTCAGTACACATTCGGGTCGACAGCCGACATAGGGGTTGCCAAACGTTCCATGGCGACAGACGCACGTTGTCATGCCGTAGCTCTCGAGACAATCGGCGTTGGGACCGCAGTGGCAAGTGACGGGGACAGCGACGGCATCTACAACGAGAGGCGCACGGGTTGAAATAAGGTGGGGAAGACATTAAAGGTAGTTGACTGTTTGACAGTATGATAGAAAATGTAAAAACTACAAAAGAGTTTTTTTTCTACTTCAATTCCGTTTTATTTTTGAAAACTATATTAATTTAACCATTTTTGTTAAGTTTTTTTCAATTATGAATATTTAATCAGTTTCTAGAAATATTCAGTGTGTCTTTTTGACACGTCAATTTACTGTAATGTAATTGGCTTACTGAATAAAGAGATTAACTGAGTAAAAACAAAATCAACTTCAATTACTATTTGTTTACTGAAAATGTTGAATCAGTGATTCACCGTTTCATCAACGTTTTGTTGTGATTTAAAGAAAAACCGATGGAAGTATTAAATAATTACATTGGTTTATTAATTGTCAAGTCGATTTTACAGCTGAGAGGACTCTATTCATCATCATGTAAAAAACTTCAAAAGAAAATTATGTTATGTTTGAAAAATTACAAATGCAGCACATATCTTACTCAAATATATTCCCTATGAGCACTTTAGCTTCAAGATTTCCCGTTTAATCCTGACCAGTTCTCCTCTTACCTGGCGGTGGTGGTACACAGTGTTCAAACGGATTTCCCACTAACGGTTGCGGACAGGAACATATCGGGCTGTGATGCCACACGAGACACTGTGCGTTGACACCACACGAGCCTGGACAAGGGTCACGGCAGCTGCGGCCGAGACAGGCCTTGTCGAAGGGACAGTCAGCGTTGGTGAGGCACTCTGGGTGACAGGCGGGGCTGTACTGGGCGGGGCCGGCGCAGGGATCGCACACAGCCACCATCGGCTGGTACACAGTGCAGGCGGCGTGCGGTGCGCACGGCGACGGGTGGCACGGCAGGCTAGCGTTGGAGCCGACGACCACAACCGGCTCTAAAGGAGGGGAGACGCTCGGGTTAGTAGGACGAAAACTGTTGCTCGATCTTATTCAAATAGATTAAACATTTATTATGAGAGATATTTAATAAACTTTTTACAACCTAAAAATATTGTGTTTAAAATATATTTTTTTATATTTAGAGAGACAAGATGTTTCCCACAAACTGAATATGTTTTTTATTTAAGGACCTGTACAGTAAGCTACTCACGTATCGGTATGCACTGCATGAATGGGTCCCCGGTGAAGCCCTCTAGGCATGAACAACTCGCTGTATGGTCCCTACACGAGCACACAGCGCCGAGTCCACAGATGTTTCCAAGTGAGCACGGGTCAATGCAGTGTTGGTCCACGCAGGCCTGGTGTGGCGCGCAGTCGCTGTTGATGACACACTCGGGTTGGCAGCCATGGTGGGGGTCGCCAACCGTGTCCGGGAGACAGGAGCAGACGGCGCGATTGTCCATCACTTGGCACAGAGTGTTGAGACCGCATGGCGACGGGTAGCATGGGTTGGCGGCTGGCTCGTGTTCTGCAATGTGGTAAATTTGGATTAGCCATGTGAGGATTAAAATATATATTCTAGGAGGGCCTAGCTTGAAAATTAAATTAATGACAACTTTTCTTACATATTCTCACTTCTAGAGATTGGATAAAGAAGGTTACATTGGAGTAAAGTACTATTAAATGGGAAAAATAATTGTGGAGAAGTTCAATGCACACCAATGTTTAAAGTATAAATATTTAAATGTTTAAAGTACCCCCAGAATAAAAAGTAAGAAAAAATTTAAATCAGGACAAGAAGACATAATTACTGGATGTGTCTCAATCTTAGCTCTTTCATACCTAGATATACAGATGCACATGTTTTCGTGATTACTAATCCCTGCCTTGGTTATAACAAAGTATCAACTTCAACTGGTCTAGCCCAGGAGCGGTTCTGTTCAGGAACAGATCATAGATACAATGCAGTATTGAGCAGTTCTGTGTTGTTGAAACTTTCATAATAAGTGTTACCTTTGTTATGATACTTTAGATTATATCGCAGAATTCTAACAATGTTTCCAGTGTGATTACAATTGAAAAATGTGTGGGTACTTAGTCTTCAAATGGTAAATGAGATAAAATTATACATGAAAAAAATGTGACATTTCTATCCCTCCTGACCCTAAAATGTTCTTCCATTGGACTAATCCTTAGGCTTTGTTTTTAATCCATTGATGGATTTGACTTTTTTTATGTTTGAATAGTTTTGTGTATTAAAATTGTACTCCTGTACACACACAACATTTTCCCCCATCCAAAAATTCCTTCACTATTATAAGTAAATACACAATATATTCATGATCCATTACATTTGGGCTGCGAATAAACTAACCTTAAAGATCATAATGTTAATTTTTGACCGCACACTATCAGCTAGTTTCTTTCTTTCACACTGGATGTAACAACAATGTAGCCAGTTTTCACTGCACTGGGTTGTCCGTTTGTCAATATTATTCTATTAATAATACTTCTTCCTAGACTTTGTCTTCCTAGGGAGGCAAAACAAATTATTCCTCCTTTTTTACAAGGAGTATAGTTTGACACAACACCGCCAAAGTACACTTACCAGGCAGTGGGTAACACCGGACGAGTGGGTTTCCAGTGAGGTCATGTGCGCAGGTGCACACTGGGTGGTGTTTCTCGACGCGGCAGAGCGCGTCAACGCCGCAGGAGCCAGGGCAGGGATCACGGCAGCGGTAGCCCATGCACGCGAGGTGCAGCGGACACTCGTCGTCCACCCGGCACTCCGGCCCTCCGCAGCCCACGGTCGGGTCACCTTCCATACCATCGGGACATGCGCACATCGGGTGACCTATCAACGACCATGATCGTTATCAACAACTGAGTAACTGAGAGAAGTTATTAAATCTTGTTACAAATGTAAATGTTATTTGTTCTTAAATTAACGTTATAAGGATACTTGGGATCAGCATCCATAATGTTCACAACTAGTAAAATATTTGTGTATAGTAAAATTTCTAAATACATTAGATCGAGGGCAATTGGGTGAATCTTATATAACTAGTTTTTATAGATACTCTATAAATTAGATGTTTTTAAATTATTAGGTAATACAATTAATTTTATTTAAATAATTTAAAAATCATCCACTGCAGAGAAAACCAATACAATTATTTAACATTTTTCTAATTGATTCGAATTTGAACTTGATAACATGTTGATTTACCTCTTCAGGTACCCCTTTTATCTTACCTCAATCTAAATTACAAATATAACCAATCAAAAGAAAATTAATTGTTTGAAATTTATTTTCAGTGATAAATTTCATTTATTGTAAGAAAATATTGTGGATATTTTCCATTAATAATTAATGAAACAAAGACACAAAATTTGAGGTCCATCATCTAAATGGTGGAACTGGAAAATTGCACATTTTTTCAAACTACAACTAGAGATTACATCAAAAGAGATTTCTCTTGGGTGAACAACTACTCCAGACACTGACCGTCGGGGGTGACGCTACACAGCGCCAGTGGCCCGCAAGGGTTGGGTGTGCACGGCGAGGCAGGCGGCAGATGGCAGCCGGAGTAGGGGTCTCCGATGTAGCCCGGATGACAGTAGCACTGCTCCGTGTTGCCGGTGACGTAACAGTCGGCGTTGGGTCCGCACGGCCCCGGCTGGCACAGCGACTTGACTGGCTCTGCGGATCGACAGTAAACACACTTTAGGTGTGGTGAAATGGGAAAAATATGTATATTGTTTATTCCTTTACTTCCTTAATAACAATCTTTTACATAACATAGACAGGTAATCTGTGTGTGTGTGGAATGTAAGAGAGGAAGTAAAGGAGGTTAGCAGCTAAAGTACTGTTGAGTGGTTATTTGGAACCCATTGAATTAGATCAAGGTTTTGAATGTAGACACTGGCAACCATGTCAGAGACTTTCACTGGAGTTGTTAGTTGATTTCAGAACTTGAGTATTAGACTGTAATGAAATTTAGTCTGCATTTTCCAAAAAAATTTAATAGTACTTTTGAATGTATAGTTATTTAATTCTATCATAGTTTGGTATCTTAAAAGAGATGAAATTTTAAGATGTAAACTTTACAGTTTAGATTTGGTTAATGAAACACACTGTTTTGGAAATAAAGGTGACATTCAATTAGAGGTTAACTATATTTTACATAAAAATTAAATTATTTCAAGTTAACAAAATTGATTCATGTTTACAGCCAGCGTTCAGCTTACTCAATGATGCATTTTATTTAGATTAAATCCAATTACTTCATGTGGTTTGAATTGACACTAAGAAATGAAACGGCATTATTTCACTAACATATGGTGACCTACTTACAATCTCCAACTCAGTAAGCAATATGACACCTTGGCTAGTCATCAGCAGCAATTCCTGACCTAGCCTAACAGCTCACATTCAACCTTACACCGTCAAAACATAGTGGTGTGGGAGAATAAGTGACCATTCCAATAGGTGTTTTAATATACCTGAATCTTATATACATTAACATTGTATATAACCCAATCTTGACTACCCCCGACCCTACTATGTTTAACAAAGGAGATCTGGTTTTTGCTAAAATTAAAGGTTATCCATATTGGCCAGCAGTAATTCAAGAACTAATTTCCCATGAAAGTGGCAAATCTATGAAGTACAATGTCACTTTTTTTGGAGATGAGAAAACAGCCATCCTAAAAGAGGGTGACTTGTGCTTCTATGCTGGAAATATCCAGACTCACGGGAAGCTAAAAACAGATAACTTCAGGAATAAAAAAATCAATGACGCCCTTCAAAAAGCTGAAACATTTTACACAAACAGTATAACTAGCTCTCAGCATAACCACAGCATAGATACAAAATCAAACAGCTTTGCAGAACCACTAAATGTATCAATTAAAGAACTTGAAAACAGTTTGATTGAAAATAATCTTTTTGCAGACACAGGAAATGAAAAAGACAAACTAGAGGTAGCTGCTAAAATAGGTTCAGCGCTACTAGAAGAAAATAAATTTTTAAAGGAACAGAATATAAGACTAAATGCTAAATTAGATAGTTATGAAATCAAAATAGAGGAACTAGAGAATAATGAAGAAAAACATATTACTAAACTTGAGAACTTGCTTCAGCAACTAGAAGAAACTCAAGGCCAGTTAGGTAGGGAAAAACAATGTAAAATAGAATCACTGAACATCTTTGAGGAAAATGATAAAAAACTCTGCCAAGTGATTAATGAACACATTGACGAGATCAAAGCTCTAGAAAAAGAGGTAAAGCTCTTAAAAAGTAAAGTAAGAAACCAAGAACAAAAAAACGGACCTTACAACGGCTCTGTTGAAGCCTCAACACAAACCATAGAGCCCACTGTTAATCAGCAACACCCACCAATCTTAAACTCGCTATCACTCTTAAGTGAAATTGCACAGCTGAAAACTACTCAGGAACAAATGGAAGCAGCAATCAAATCACTAACAACACAGTTTCGCATCATAATCAACAATAAACAGCTAATTGACCAAAATGACTGCTATATAACTGAAGATTTGACCAACTCAGATGAAGTCCTGACTGCAGGAAACAGACAAACCTGCACTAAAAAACTGGAATCAGCTATGACCAATACTTCAACCATCTCAAAGGAAATGCTGACTACAGGAAGCAAACAAACCTGGATTGAAAAACTGGAAACCCCTCTGACACATAACAAGACGAATCAAAGAAACCCAGAAACGGCAGGAAACAGACAAACCTGTACAAAAAAACTGCAAACACCCTCGACTAATAATAAGACAAATCAAAGAAAAACAGCAACGGCAGGAAACAGACAAACCTGTACAAAAAAACTGAGAACTCCTCTGACAAATGAAAAGACGGATCGAAGAAAATTAGTGACGGCAGGAAGCAGCCAAACCTGCGATAAAAAACTGAAAAATGTCTGGACAGAAATCAGTGTAGACTCTACTTCTACCAAACCTCACCAAAAAACCTTATACAGTGTCTCCTTACAAGTCGCCAAAGCTCAAGGAAAAACAAAGACACCAGTTACCCTTCCTCCAGCTATAAGGAACACAAAATACATAGGGAAAATGATACTCAACAGCGGACCTCCCATAAATGCAAAACGGAAAGCCAGTGACGAAAGTTACAATGACTTCTTCCTAAAACACATAGATTTTTACAAAGGGTATATGAATGGCTACCCTACACTTAGAGACGACTCAATAGTGCCTGTTGATATCCAGGCTTCACTCCAAGCTCTGAACTCGCCCTGTTCACCTGACGACAATGTGAGTCATCAGTCTCTAGTGAAGCTTGATGTACACCGACCAAGAACTCCGGGTACTTTTTTAGACAATGCCAAAGTGGAAAAACTAAAATCCTAACCAAACAAAAACAGGGAAAAACAAAACCTCAAAGGATAAAAAAACTGCCAAATAAACTTTCCTTCTTACATCAAAATGTAGAGGGAATAAGTAAAAAAGTAAACCGGCTAAATCACCTTATAGAAGAAACAAACCCAGACATAGTCATAATTAGCGAGCACGGGCTTAAAAAAGATCAAATGGAAAACACCACACTGCCTAACTACTGCCTAAAAACACATTTCAGCCGCGAAGATCATAGAAAGGGAGGTGTCGCTATTTTTGTCAAAGATGAACTAGCAACAGCTGCTCAACCCTTAATCATAGAATACAACAAAGAGCTAACATGTGAGATGGGCATGATCAAAGTATCATTAGGTAAAAGACAGCTATACATTTTAGGCGTCTACAGAACCCCAGCAGGACAACTGGAAGAAGCTTTAACGTTACTCTCAGCAACAATTGAAGAAACGAGGGCTGAGAATCACCCGATTTTGGTTATGGGAGACATAAATGTTGACAGTCTGAAAAATAACAGGGAGAATGATATGCTAAATGACACCTTAAGCAGCCACAACATCACTAGACTACCACTTCCTCCAACACGAGTCACCCCTACATCTAAGACATCAATAGATTTCATCTGTACAAATATGGACACGGATGAAATAACTACTAATGTGATCCATGCTGGAGTTTCTGACCACACAGCTCAAGTCTGTGAAATAAAGTACACAACAGATCCACCAAAACAACAAAGTTCAATGCGCAGAATATTAAACCAAAGAAACCTTAACCTACTAAAGGCTCAGTTGGAAAATGAAGACTGGCAAAATGTACACAACACAGACTTAGCAGAAACAGCCTACAATAATTTTCTGTCAACAGTTGTCATCAATCTGAACTCAACTTGCCCTAGGAAAAATGTCCGCCCTAGGAGGAGGAAGGCGATGGTCTATGCTGACGGAGAAACAAATCGACTGAAACAAATCTATCTACAATGTCTCCGAAAATATGAACTCACTGGAGCGCCAGCAGATAAAAATGATATGAGCAAGGCAAAGAAAGATTATGACATGAGGCTAAAATCAATAAAACGCCAAGCATCAGCAGATCACATAGCAAATGCTGAAAATAAATCCAAGGCCTTATGGCAAGTCATAAACAATGAGAGGAAAAATAATCAACAAAAAACAACACAACCGCAAATTGCCATAGGACGTGAGATCGTCACCAACCCCCACACAATTGCTAATCACTTCAACCAGTTTTTTACCAGTATTGCAGAAATTACCCTCAAAAACCAGCCAAAAGTCACAAAACAACCTGTACCTCAACAAACCTCAGATAACGATTTAACACAGCTACCTTTCACTAATGAACGAGAAATTGAAGAGATCATCGACAATCTCAAACCCAAAACCTCGTCAGGATTAGATGAAATTTCAGCAAAGATACTGAAACACTGCAAAAAAGCTTTAATCCCATCTCTAGTCAAAATAACAAACTTATCCCTTACTCAAGGCCACTTTCCAGCCGCACTTAAACAAAGTAAAGTATACCCCAAGCTAAAAAGTGGAAATCAGACTGAAGTAAAAAACTACAGACCAATATCATTAATCTCAACCTTTTCCAAAGTAATCGAGAAAGTAGTTTTAAAAAGATTAATGGACCACTGCGAATATAACAACCTGTTAACAGAAAGCCAACACGGCTTCATCAAGGGAAGATCCACAACATCTGCCATAATCAAACTTGCGGAATTCATCATTGATAGCTTGGAAGAAAAACATCTGGTCACTGGTATTATGCTGGACTTCAGCAAAGCTTTTGATTGTTTGGGACACGAACTGATCCTCAACAAACTTGAACAACTTGGTGTGAAAGGACAAGCCCACGCGTGGTTCAGGAGTTATTTAGAATTAAGAAGCCAGGTTGTTGAGATTCAAGACACACAAAAAAACATACGCCAAGAAGTAAGATCCAACCCTTTACTCATAAATAGGGGTGTGCCTCAGGGATCGGTATTGGGACCAGTCCTATTCATTCTCCTGACAAATGACATGCCACAATATCTAGGAATGCACTGTACTCCCCTAATGTATGCTGATGATACGACACTTTTAGTCGCCGAGTCATCACCAAACAACTTGGCCATCAACTCTTACATTGCACTAAATAAGGCGTATCAATACTGTCATGAAAATGACTTAGTTGTAAACGCTGAAAAAACCAAACAACTAGCTTTTGGGAGAAGACAGGAAGAAGTCCCAGAGCTGCCAGACGTGTCAATGGAAAGCCAGACAAAATTTCTAGGAATGACTATCGACAATGCCCTATCCTGGAACAATCACATTGATACACTCTCCAAAAAACTGAACTCCTGCTTATATGTTTTGAAAAGAGTAAACTTTGTGAGTGACGAAGCTACAACAAAAACTGCCTACCATGCATTGTTCGAGTCCCACCTGCGATACGGCCTTGCAGTTTGGGGAGGCACAACAGCAGGGAACCTTAATAAAATTCTGCTTCTTCAGAAAAGAGCAATCAGAATTATGGTCGGCCTTGGCCCAAGGGAGAGCTGCAGAAATGCCTTCAGAACTGCAAATGTGCTAACAGTCATTGGCCTATACATAAAAGAAGTCATACTATATGCCACAATCGAACAGCTGCAACGAGGCCATGATATACACACATACAACACCCGTCATGCATCAAACTTTCACCTCCCTCTACATCACACTGCATTATACGAGAGGAAACCATCATACATGGGGAGAAAACTCTTCAACCTCCTACCAGAAGATCTAAAGATGCTGAACATGAAGAAATTGAAGACAGCCCTGACCAACTGGCTCATCGACCGACCATTTTACTCCATCGATGAATTCCTGGACTGGAGGAAGAATGAAGAACCTGGACTGGCCTAATGAAGAAAAAAAAACTATGTAAAATTGACGCCATTGCATTTCTCTATGTTATGTTAATAAAGAATTTGTCTATTGTCTATTGTCTATTGTCTATTGACAATAAAATAGTAAGGGTAAGCAAAAACCTTAACAAGATTTCCTCTTCTAAAAATGTCAGTATGTAAAATGTTTGGGATAGTTTACCTAATTTTAAAAATAAAAAGAAACATACGTGCACAGTGCTTGTACGGGTTGCCGACAAGTGGCTCCGGACAGAAGCAGGCTGGCTGGCGGTTGGGGTCGCAGATGGCCTGGGGCCCACACGGGTTCGGCTGGCAAGGATTGCGCTTCTCCACGCAGCCCCGGATGGTGTTGGGGCTCTCAACGTAGCCGGGTAGACAGGTGCATTTGGCAAATCCGTTTGGTAAGATGGCGCACTACAACATAACACGTACAACTGTTAGCAGTCATATCTCTTAATGTTGGTAAAACTAAAGAGAAAGTACAACAAACTGATGACTGAGTAACCGTTTGTTTATTTCCAAACAAATCAAATATAGGGTGTTTGTCATGGGATGCACTATCACAGATGATAAAACATTACCGGCAATATGTAAATGTGTTAAAGGACTCTCAAAAACAAAACAAAAAAACAAAAAGTGTGGATCTTCGCCCACAGTTGAAAAAAAACTTTCCAATTGCTGGCTGTCTAAATGATATGGATTTTATGTCTCTTCATATTCGTGCACTACTACTGTAAACTTCCATTTTTTCAATAACGTTTGTTTTGTTTTTACCGTAAATCCTAAAGTAATTACGAGACAGTCTCAAGTTGTCCTAGAACATTCTAGCATTTGAGGACTTACTAACATGAGTATTGATTCTACTCCGAGTTTAAGCTACAGTCAATCAACTGTTTAAGCTACAACAATCCCGCTTGACACTATTTGTTTTTATTCCATATGCTTGAATCACTAGTGTAAGAACTTGGTTTTAAAGCCCTTGACTTGGGGCTAGTTATTACCAGGGCCACTTATGACATTTATCTTCACAGCTATGTTGATTAAACTGTGGTTTTTACTGTGAGAAAGATATGTGATTAGAAAAACTGAATTACATTTGTTAAGCATTTATTGGTATTGCTTGAAATAAATATTGTAAAATGTTATAAAAAACTGTGTTAACTGAAATGGTTGGGTTTGACTTCTAAATAGCACCTATGACTTTGTTCCTGCCGTTTGTCAGTTAGCTGTATCTAGCCTACCTGAGTGTTGGGTCCACAGGGTGATGGCTCGCAAGGATGACTGGGTAGTAGACACGGCTTGGCGGGTGGGTTGCCTTCAAACTCCGGCAGACAGAAGCACTGCGGCCCTCCCTGTACCACTCGGCAGCCCGAGTTTGGACCGCAAGGGTTCGGCGTACATTCGTCACCTTCCGGTACTGTAGGCACAAATAACCTTTAGTTAGCAATAGGTTAATCTAGAATGAAAAAGTTTACTTTTTGATAATCTTATGTAGAAAGTGGGATAGGTAGGCTGTAATAAATAACCAATTAAGTATTTAATAGTTGATCAACTATTTCCATAACAATTACGATGATTTAAATTATACTAAAAAATACCATTTTTATGCTGATGTCATAATTTTGTAATCAAATGAATACTTACTGCAATTCTTAAATGGATTTCCAGTCATTCCTTTAGGGCAGAAGCAGATCGGATTGCCGTTGTCTATTTCACACAGGGCGTTGAAACCGCACGGGTTGGGATCACATGGATTTTGAGGTGCTGGAAAATAAAATGACTATACAGTTGAGTTCTGAAAGCCCAGATAAATGTTAATTAGTAAATGAAATATGAGGTTAAGGTAAAAAAGGAAATAATCAACTTTCAGTTCACTTTGTGATTAATATTCCTAGAGATTACCTCTGCAGCCTGACGCTGGGTTGCCGGTGTAGCCGGGCGGACACTTGCACGATGGTCGATGGTTGACCACCTCACAAACGGAATTGGGGCCGCAGCGACAAGGGTTGGCGCACTGGCCGTTGATACAAGCTTCGTTCCTCGCACACTCACGGTTGCTCTTGCATCCAGTCACTGGAACACACAGGAGCTTGATAGGTAAATTTAGGTTAACTTTTAGTTGGTAAGAACTCTAAAAGAAAAGCTACCTTCGTTGTAACATATTTGGGACTTAGAACTTAGTTAAAGGAAAAAAACACACACAAAATTTGGAACTATAGAGGATAGAAAGTCAGAGGTTCTAAAGTAACGAATAATAACAGAGACTAATAATTTTCAGAATCAATTCATAGTTCAGAATTCAGATATTTGTATAATAAACTTTTATCACTTTGAAGATGTATTTCTAACCAAGTACAAGTAAAAGAGATGGAAGTTAAATAACCACATAAATTGTCCCCAATTCATTAATATCCTAACCAAAGTACCTGAGTCCGTATTTCAACATTTGGGAAACTGCAAACTTTTCTCAGGATCGAACTCGTGACCCATGGATTACAAGCTGATGGTGAGCTCTAGGATCACTTAGCTACCCAGTCAGTTTTACAATCTCTAGAGAATAATCTAAAAAGAGAAGTACATTGTTGAGCTATTGTTTTTGCCAAGAGACGTATTCCCCCGTGGGTTGGGAAACAACCCTACAACATATTTAAGTGATTATTAATACTATTTATTTTTACCGAAATAAAGGACTAAAAAAAGTGTTGTTCCGCACCTGGGTTGCACTCAATGTAGGCGTTCCCCTCGTGGCCTGGCAGGCAGGAGCAGGTGACTCCGTGATTGTTCGGCACACACTCGGCGTTGTCCCCGCAAGAGTCCTCCTGGCACGGGTTGATGCACACTCGGTTGAGCCGGTCGCACAACCGGTCCGGCGGACAGTCCTCGTTGTACTGGCACACGGGACGGCGGGAGTCTCCCACTGCACAATTCATCAACCTTGTAAAATAGTGGTGAGAAACTAAGCTCTGCAACGTTAAAACTGTTGCTTTAATTTTATTTGAGTCATGAAAAAGATTGCTATTTTATACAATTGCACAATGCTAGCTCTCAAATTTAAATCTTCAAAATTTGCTAATGCTCTAGCCCTTTACAAAAATTAGAATGTGAAACATGCAATTGCATAATAATTTATTAGGCCATCTCTTTTGATCTAGAACATATAAATAATAGGTAAAAAATACTTTTTCATTTACTGATTACCGTAAAACTGACAAAAATACATGCAAAGGGATAAGCCCATCCAAAGAGAATTTTAAAGAATACTTCAAACAGGGAATTTCAGAAAATTCATCACAAACAGCACATTAATTGACACATTAATTTTATAACTTAGGTTCATGATTATGTTTTGATAAAAGGTTTTTGCAAAACTGTAAATCCAGATGAATAATGAAGCATAGATTACATCACCTCTGGCCCTGCGAATACGAACCTTCCAAGTTTTGGTACCAAAGAAAATGCATTGGATGAGAAATGTATTCATATTGTATATAGTCAATGGTGTAACTCGCTAGCCACAATATTGTTTCTATGCTATCAGTACATAGCGATTTGCAAATGTTTGAACATAAAACAGAATCCAAACAAACAAAATAAGGGCTTTCTTTGCGGACAAATTGTACATCTATCTACAGAGTGACTCACCGGGCAAGCATCCGACGAAGCCGTTGCCGTGGAAGCCCTCCGCGCAGCTACACTCGGATCCGTGGTTGGTGTTGATGCAGACGGCGTGTTGCGCGCACGGGTTGTGCACGCTGCACGGTGGCTGACACACGCCGCTGATGCACGCCTCCGTCACCGCGCACTCCTCGCTCGAGTGACACACCACTACAGGGGGGAGGGCAGAGACAGCAGAGACAAGAGTCAGAGAGGATAGAGGGTATGTACAGGGTGTAACAGTTGTCCCAAGAACGTGTGCACAAGCGCACATAACTTTACAACTGTACAGTCGATGGCTTACACATATACAGGGGAACCATTCCAAATTTATGAATGAAAAATAAACACGTTAAGCAAATGGGGAAAGTATATTTTTTATTCAAGACAAGCTGAAACATGTTTAATTTAAACGTCAAGCTTTATCAATCAAAACTTTGACTCATGCTGTCCAATAATCTTGGGGACTTGAATATTTTTCCTGGATGTTGTCATTTAGTAATTTGGAAAATGTGTAGTTTTTAAAAAGACTCTTTAGTTTTGTTTGCTTTTAAAATTTAGCTCCAACACTGATCTTTTACTAAAATTATTCAGCATAGATGAATTACTAAAATAAATAATAAAGCTTCACTTCTTAAATAATTCTCATAAATGTCTATTGTGTATAAAATTCGAAGTGTCACCTCATATCTTTAAGACTCTTATGGGATGCAACAAGTATAACTATGCAAATGATTTATTTGGAATGGTTTAATAATTACATCTAATATCTAAAGTGCACACTATTTTTTATGTACTAATGTGAAATAGTTTAAAATATTTATATTTATATACACTCTCTCACTCACACAGGAAGGGGTGTTAGTGTCTATACAAGGCCTTAGGGTTAATGTTAGTGTTTCTAATATTACTGCTCGGCTGTGCTGTCGGTTATGAGGGGGCAATCAATTGTTTTAACAAATAATTAGAAGTAAGTCAATTTAGAAAGTAAAAGCTTTGTTAAAATATTATAAATAGAATAAGTTTGTTAAAATCAATTTTGTGTTAAAAGTTAAAAATCAAAATATACATTACAAATTAATGTTTTAGTAATTGATTTAATCAAATTTAATGTTTTGGAACGGATATTACTGACTTAAATTTACTTTATTATTGATGAAAGGAATATTACCTTTTGTTTAGGGTTAAAGTGTTTAGTTAAAAATCTACCATAAATATGCTTTGACTGAGGTAACTAAGGACAATTTTATATTGATGGATTGTTCTTATGCTCTTGTTAAAACATTGTACATAAAAAATTCTGTGTTATATTCTTTGTTTGAAATATCAAATTATTTTCTCTAAATATTGGACAATCAAATGAATACTTAAATGTGAAAACTGCCAAAACCCCTGAAACATGATTTAAAAGAACAAAGTTACATAAATGAACAAAACGTTGTTTTTCAAAGATAATTTGATATTTAGGTAAGATTTATCAGCATTATTATCTTTAATACTGCAAGACGACAGTACAAATAATGCATTACCATTACCCCTGTGCAGCAGCATTAAAAGTTGGTGATTACCGCAATTGGCCCCTTCTGTTGCTAGAAACTGAAAAATGTAAACAATAATTATCTTTCCAGGTACAAACCGATAATGAACCTACTGTCGTTTGACTACCAACAACACAGCCGATTGCAGAGTGTGGCAAACCTTACATGGCTGTGGCAAGAAGCATTTTAGCGCGGGATTCCCCTGGTAGCCGGGTGGGCAAGTGCAGACGGGTCTGTGTTTGACGACGTGACACTTGGCAGTAGGCGCGCACAGGCTGGCCAATCCGCACAAGTCTTCGCAAACTCCGTTATAACACGCCTCAATGTCGAGACATTCAGAGTCCCACTCGCAGGGACGCGGACGTTTCGCGCTCCCTCCAGACACTACCCCCATAGCCACAGGTCAAGGATTAGTAACCAGCCACAGTTATGGTTATCGGAAACATTATTGTATCATCGAGAAGAATGTTAAGAGAGGAACTATTCATTAGCAATATGTACAAAATACTTGATTGATTTAGAGTTGAATAACATGATTCAAAAGTCTTAAACAAACATGTTTTTTATACTTTATTTAGTTTTACTGTTTAACAATATTTAGGATTTGCATAAAATTGATGGAAACCAAGCAATAAAAAGAATAGTGGTAAAACATACCATATCTATAATAAAGAAATATAAAATTTAATTAACAATTAGAATTATTGAACCATTTCAAACAACTAAAAAAGAGTTTGAAAACTGACCTCGATAGGTCTTAAAAGTGTGAATTAAATGTGGTTCAGAAGATTTTATTCTTTTATTGAAATATGTGCAAGCTAAAGAAAGTAGGATGACCAAATTTTAAATATGAGCATCTTATGAAAAAGTACATTGTTAACCTCTTTCAACTTTATTGCAGTTGATTACTGACAAATTGCAATTGATTGATAGAACAAATAAATTAACTTACAATCAATAAACTTATTAAATAACATTACCATGGGTCATGGAGTAAAACTGGAAAAGAATATCAATAACATAACGATTACAATTTTAAATAACTTTGAAGGATTCTTCAGTTCTAAGTCGTCAAAATACAAAAAAAAAAAAAAAAAAAAAAAAAAAAAAAAAAAAAATTTCACAACGGTGCAATATTTTTATTTACGACACAAATCATGCTATTCTCAAAAATCTACTCTGAATTACTTGTGCAAAAACAATTAAGTGCTTAACAATTTACATATATTACAGTAGTAACCATGCTATTAAAATATTTACAACAAAAATGAGAAATTTAACAAGAATAACTTGTCATGCATTTTTTAAAGAAGTTCTGTCACAGTAATCAAAATGGATTACTGCTTCAGTGTATATACATTTAAGACTAAATATTAAAAAAGACGGTGGAACAGATAAGAGAAGATTGATTAGACTAGGAACTATAATACAATAGAGTTAGAGTGTGAGTATATACCTCGGGAGCAGTGGGGGTATCTGCCAGAGGTGCCGGGCGGGCAGGTGGCAGGAGTTACCGAGACGACGGAGCACTCCCCTCGTGAGCACATCTCCCCCTCGGAACAGTCCGAGTCCTTACTACAGTTCCTAAACTGTTTCTGAGTCTCAGTCACTGGGGCCAGTGTCATAGTCAATAGTTCTGTAGTCGTCTCTCCTGTCGTCTGTTCCATTACAGTTTCTGTTCTTGCAGTTTCAATCACAGTTAGTGTTGTCGTTTCTACAGTATCGGTTTCGGTCATTGTGGTTTCTTGCAGGGAAGAAGTAGTAATTTCAGAAGATAATGTGCTTTTTTCCACTGATTCTTCTTTAGAATCAGTTGTAACTTCAATATTAGACTTTGATGAAGTAGTCTGTTCAAAAAGGTTAATAGTAGTCAATTCATCACCTTTAAACATTTCCGTGGTAAATCTGTTTTCATTTGATTCGGTTGTTTCAATACTAGATAGAAAAGTAGTTGTTTCGAAAGAACCCCTCTCTGTATTTTGAGAAAGTACGCGAGGGGTTTCTGTTTGTGAAAGAACATTACTTGTTGTTATTTCTGGTAGTGCTGTTGTTATACCTGGTAGGCCAGGGGTAGTTTCACTTGTTATTCCTACTGTTGTTATTTCAGGAAAACTATTTAAGGTTGTTTCAGATACACTTTGGAATGTAGTTGATTCGGACAGCTTATCTGTTGAGTCAATTTCCTGGGTATTACTAATTGTAGTCTCCTGAATTTCTTTTGAAGTAGTAATTTCTGGTAGTCTGTCAATCGTTGTAGCTTCAAGCAAACTATTTTTTGTGGTTTCAGACGTTTTTTCAGTTGTTGTCTCTAACGGTTCTCCAGTGCTTGTCTCTTGTGAAGATTTCGAAACAGTTGTGTCTGGGACAATTTCTGTGGTTATATCTGCCAAACTTCTTGAAGTTGTTGCTTCTGGAATGCTTGTTGTAGAATCTTCTGAATTTTTGCCTGTTGTAATTTCTGGAAGATTACCAACTGTTGTTTCTTGTAGAATTCCTGTTGTTGTTTCTGCTGGTGCTACCAATGTTGTGATTTCTGGTAACTTTCCTATTGTTGTTTCTTGCAAAATACTAGTTGTTACATCTTTCATTACTTCTACTGTAGTTATTTCTGGCAGTGTATCCAATGTGGTTTGTTGTAAAGTATTAGCAGTTGTTCCTGATGGAACTGCCAATGTGGTAGTTTCTGGTAGTTGGGTAATTGTTGTTCCTTCTAAGTCGACATTTGTTTCCACTCTAAAAGATGTTGTTATTTCTAGGTTAACTCCCTCTGTTGTTCCTTGAAATCCGTCAACAGTTGTTGCTTGTGAAATTGATGAGGTGGTTATTTCTGGTAGTTTACGAATTGTTGTTGTTTCCTTTAAATCACTAGTGGTTGTTTCCACATTAATAGATGTTGTAATTTCTGGCAGAGTTTCATCTGGAGTCGTTTCTTGTGGAGCACTAGTGGTTGTATCAACCGTAATGGCACGAGTTATTACTTCTGGTTGATCCTGAGTTATTTCGTTAGGTGGTATAGTTGTTACGTCTTGGGGGATTATCGGTGTTGTTTCTGGTAGGTTATCTAGAGTCGTGACTTGTGGCAGATTAGTTGTGACTATTACTGGAGTATCTGAAGTTTCAATCTCAGGAGTCTTCCTAAAAGTAGTTGTTTGTATTTCTCCAGTTGTTGATTCACTTATACCTCCTGTTGCTACTTCTGGTAAAACACCTACTGTTATTTCTTCAGGAGATAGTGTAGTAATTGTTTCTATTTTAACTCTTAATGTTGTGATTTCAGCTGCAGGCATGGTTGTTACTTCAGGCAAAATTGTTGTTTCTTCAGGCGAGTTGGGGTTAGTGGTTGTGTTTTCTGAGTTATCTTGTCTTTCATTGTCACTAAGCATAGTTTCAGTCTTTGATGTGGTTGCATCTGTTATAGGAAATGTAGATTGATCAACTTCAGTGTTAGTAATTGATTTAAAGGTTGTTATATCAGTCTCAAATAGACTACTTTGACTAGTAGTTTCAAAAGAACTTAAAGTTGTAGGTTGAAAAGTTTGAGTTTTTGAAATCATTTCAGTTGTTGTCTGGTTTACATCAGCAGGTGAAGCCCTGGTTGTAATATCTTCATCACTTTCAATTGGTTCAGAAGTCATTCCCTGGGATTTTTCAGTAGAAATATCAACACTTGTGCTTGTTTCAAGTTCAAGTGACGTTGTACGAGCACTTTCAGTGCTGACATTTTCAGCAGGTGGGATAGTTTCAGTTTTTGAATCATCAGGCTCAGGACTTTCTTTGGTACCCAGTTCAGCCTCAGTAATAGCATTAAATACTTGTGTAGTGGTAACTAATTCAGGAACATTTTCTGTTGTAACTGGCTCAGGCACAACAGGCTGAACACCATTCTTTGGCATCTTGGCAGAGACTCCTGTAACTCTGGGGGTCTCTGGGGCAGTGCTTGATACACTGACTGTAGTAGTTTCAACACTACTGACTGGAACAGTAAAGTCAGGTTGGTTGTTTGCTTTGCTATCACTTGTTTCATCACCCTGAGTTACCGAACTCGTAGTAATTTCAGGTAATGCCATTAGTGTGACATCAGTCTCAAATTTGACTGTGGTTTGTTCAGTTACTCCTCCTGCGCTGTTTATTGTGGATGTCTCCTCAAAAGATTTTTGAGTATTTAATTCTGTTCCATCATTAGACTTTATAGTTGAGCCAGTTTCTGACTCACTGCTACTAGAAGTAGTTGTAGTAGTTTCTGGTCCAGCAATGTCATTTGTACTGTCTGTAACTGTAGACAAAGAGCCAGAAATGGTTGTCTGTGGCTGTACAAGAGGAGGAAATTCAGTTGTATCTGCTTCTGTAGTAAATGTGCCAACTTCTACTGTTTTAGTGCTTTCAGGCAGAGTGGTTGTTTCAAAATCAGTTTTCTGTTTTGTTACCATTTCAAGATCGTCTGTGGAAGTTGTAAGAAGACCCTCATCAGTGTCAGTAACAGGAGGTGTAAAAGAGTCGGCTGAAAGAGTGGTAGTTTCAGCAGAAGGAGGGACCGTGCTGCCAGCTTCTGTTAGCCGGCCCAGAGAGAAATCACACACAAAGGCCAAAGTTAGTGAGGTATAAGATGCGAGAGCAGTGCAAAAATGCATTTAAAATAAAGAAAATTTACAATTCTAAGCTATTTACATACTTATTTACAAGATCAAAATAAATAAGAGTAAGGTGAAATTAAAAAAGTATTATAAAATAGGAGTACATAATATTGTACACATTTTATTTACAAAAGTAGACTTGTGGAGAAGGATTTACAAAGCATTACTGCCTCCCACCAAAGCATGCACTGTGTTAAACACATGCGAGGAGGTGCATCAAACATTCAATACACATTCACTCATTCATCTTAACCAAAACCAAGCGTATTTTATAACTTTAACAAGTAAAAATATTTGGCCCTGCCAAAAACCTCGAGACAAGTAAATTCAAGATGATTTCCTTCAATTATGTTTCCATGACATGAACAGTTCCAGCAAACAGATAAAGTTCAATAATGAAGAAATGCACATGACTAGACTAAAAGCGTACCAACACTTATAACAAACTCTAACACGAATAACCAACAAGGCCCTTGTTGTTTTTTTGGTATGGCATCATTTACATGCTGAAGTATACCCCATGCTGCGGTCTGTGCTTCAGCGCAAAATCACCTGCTCCTTCAAGTCTTTGTTTTTACAACAAATCATCATTATTTTGAATAAGGATGTTTTCAAAAGAATTTTTACAATGAAATGAAAAAAGATAGAATGCTTTTATACACAGAAATATAAAGTCTGAAAAGTAAAGAGGTGTGTTGCTCTTTTGTTCGAACACACCAGGAGAGAGGAGAAGAAAGCAAGATGGAAACGAAAAATAAAGGAAATACTCGTGTGTCTGTGTGTCCAGTAATGTCGGATGACTGCGATGATCCCTCTACGTGGCCTCGCTCCCTCCGTTAGTGCGGCTAAACAAGCTTGGGAACCAATGGGATTCTACGGGACGGGAAACAAAACAGCAACACACCAATGCCCTATCAACATCTCAATCAAATGTTCATCAATTTAAATTTAAATAAATCTTCTAACCTATAACTTTATATTTAAATATGTTCAATTATTGTTGGAAAAATATTTTTTTATCTGATTACATCCAAACTGCACTTCTGATACAGATTCTTCAGTGGAATGTGTGGATCTAACATATGCAACTGATGGGGCAGTGACGCCGCCTTACCTCTGGTCGGCCCCAGGCAGGCTCCTGTGATAGGATCACAGGGGATACCCGGTCCACAGTTACATGTTGGCTCGACGATCGCTGCAACACAACACCACTCCCAGTTACACTGAAGTTCTGTCTAATTTTCCTTGTAAAACTAGAAGTCGGTAGAGCATTAAATTTTTTAAATGATATGTTAGCTAATCTTGTCAAAGATGTGGTAAAAATTGAAAATTATAAAAGTAAATAGTTATAAAACGGAATTGAACAAATTTTACTCACAATCTGCGATGCAAGTGCAACCATCGCAGCGATATCCAGGACGGCAATCTGACGGGTGCTGACACTCACAAACTGCAACAAAACCACACACATGAAATTATTCCATCTACAGTCTATCGATGAAAATACAAATATCTTTATTTTAATTACTTTTCGAATAACTCTTAATGAGAAACTTGAGGGAGCCTGCAAGAAGTTTAAATATAACCTAATGAAGTAACTGAAGATGAGATCAGTACATCATGAAAATTTATTTTCAAAACTGGCCCCTGATTACAAGGGGATTAATTACAGAGTTTTTTTTGTTTTAAACTATTTTGGGAATATTCATACATAAAATATGCGGTAGGGATCTAACAGGTAATATCCAAGTTCTAACTAAATCATAACAAAGTGAAAGTGAAAAATTCTAACCCATGAAGAGCAAAGCTGTAGACAAATAATGATAAGAAAAATGTAAGAGGATTTAAAAGCTTTAAAATCTAAATAGTGCATACAGACTAAATGCATAAATGAGCTGATATGAAAAATCAAAAAGGCAATGCTTTGTCTTCAATAACAATTTTTGTGCATAGCGGAAGAAAGTTTGTGGAAGTGAGCTCACCCTTGACACAGACCGGATTGTGGTGGTCAACCTGACACGTGTGGTGCGGGCTGCACGGGTTGGCGACATGGCAAGGGTTCTGGCAAGCACCGTTAATGCATGACTGTTGGTGCGAACATTCATCGTTGGAAACACAACCAAGAGCTGCAATGTCACAAAATTATTAAGTACACAGTGATGAGAAATGTTTTGGAAATCTAGACTATGTATCATTAGACAGATTTATTGGTTGAGATCAAATTCAAGATTTACAGAGTAACCTTTTCTAAAAGAGAAATTGTCTGTTTCTAGATTTGTAACAATAAATATTCAAGAAAGCATGTAGGAACTATCTAATAACAAAGAACATTTTTGTATTTTAAAACAAAAATAACAATAAACTAATGGACCATTAGGCTAAAAAGTGGATGCAATTTAAAACATTTGTAAAATATTAGCTAGCATACATAATTGTTAGTACATAGTAGCAAGTGTGAAATTATTTCACACTTGCTAAGTAACCATACCCACAACCATCACCACAAACAAAAACCATAGTTAAAAAAATATAGAAATCAAAACTGAGAGATAATATATTGTTCAGACACAGCCAGTTCATCTGTAGAGAGCTTTCTGACTCTGCATGTGTAGAAGCACTGAAATAAAACATAGTTTAAATATCGTACAAAAGGATACAGTGACATGCAAGAATAGAATTCTTAACTAAAATGCACAGTTTTTGAGTAGAATAAAGACGGTGAACATGACCATGTTCAACTTCCGTAAGCTCGCAGTGAGAAAGATATCTTGCTTGCGGCACAATGCGCCCCATGAGTTGCCTGAAGAAAACAGCCAGATAGTGAGATTTCCTGAAAGAATGCAAAGCCAAACATCACATCGAACCATTGAAGATAGTGTCAAAGCAAATTTACTACGATAGTTGTAAAATATGTTTTTCAAACATACATTTTAACTGTTACAAATGCAGTTAGAATGTCATACCAACATTCACTGTCGTTAAAAAAACTTTTTCACTGAAGGAATTAATAAAATAGAGCAAGCAAAGATCATTCTCAAATTCAAAATATTAAAGTTGAAAAGAAAACATATAAAAAGTACAGACCAAAAATTGAATCAACATTCTGTCAGGTACAGTAAAACTCCAGCACCAAAATAAAGATAGCAAATCATTCGAAGAATATCCATTCCAAGCCTAACACACAGTGTCATGTTTATGTGTGTATATGTACAATGGAGCATCAACGGGCAGCACACGATGCTGGAATGATGCTCAAAAAGTGTTGTGGTGTTTACCTGGTGTCGAGTTACATAACTGAGACCCTGCAGTCTGATTTAAATGTGTACACAAGCAAACAACCTCGTGATCAACCGTATCGCAAACTGAACTGTCCGGGCAAGGATTATACTTCTTACAAGGATTTACACAAGTGAAGTTCACACAACTTTCAGAAAGTAAACAATTTACATTATGGTGACATAGCAATTGGGAGGATGGTGTAGAGGGAAGGGTGCTAGTCAAAACAGTTCCAGAAGTAATTTCATTGCCCATTCTATGGTTTTGAGCAGTGGCAGAAAATATTTGATCGTGTTCTCCAGTGTTAGGGATAGAACTTGATGAAGATGTAGAATATGGTATCTTTATCCCGGGCAAAAGTGTTGTTCCTGTATCTTCATGCATAAGAATAGTAAATCCCTTAGACTCCAATTCAGATTGCACTGTGGTTGTTGGTATGGACATTGTAGTAAATCCAGGAGTCTTCTCTGTTGTAAGTTCCATTTGCTTAACTGTGGTATACCCAGTTGTTGATTTCGATATCAACTCCTCTTCAGACAGTGTTGTTTGACCAGGTATTGTTACAGTTTCTTTCTCTATAGGAAGTTCAGTGGAATAAGCAGGAGATGATTCAAGCCCTTTGGCAGCTGGTGTCGTTTCTGCAGATGCAACAGTATATTCTGTAACATTTTCTTCGAATGTTATTGTACTCTGAACGGTACTGACTTCCGTTTTTATACCCACTCCTCCTGTAGTCACAAACTGTGGTGTTGTTTCTGTTCTCTTTATACCTGTGGTAACACGATCAAGGCCTTCTGACGTTTCTGTATCAATTTCTGGAGGCAATGTCGAAGCCGGTTCAGATGTTGTTTCAGTCACAGACTCCCCAGTCCTTAATCCTATTGTTTGTCCTGGTAACATTGTGATATAACCTGGTGTCGTTGCACTGGTCTTATCACTTGGTGAAAGTGTCGTGTAACGAGAAGACGAAGATTCCGTTCCAAGGGATGTAACTGGTGGCATACTTTCATCTGTTCCAGATATGGTAGAATAAAGAGGTGTGGTTTCTGCAACCTTCTCGCCAGACGTCACTGTTGTCAAACCAGGTGTCGTTCCAATGCCCTTTTCAATTGGTAATGTTTTTACATACCCAGGAGTAACTGTTTCTCCCGGTACCATTGTTAAAGGCATGGACGTTGTTTCTGTATCCTCAGGCATGGGAGTGGTAATTCCTTTAGAACCCAATTCAAATGGTATTGTTGTTGGTAGAGGTATTGTTGTAGTAAATCCAGGAGTCTTCTCTGTTGTAAGTTCCATTTGCTTAACTGTGGTATACCCAGTTGTTGATTTCGATATCAACTCCTCTTCAGACAGTGTTGTTTGACCAGGTATTGTTACAGTTTCTTTCTCTATAGGAAGTTCAGTGGAATAAGCAGGAGATGATTCAAGCCCTTTGGCAGCTGGTGTCGTTTCTGCAGATGCAACAGTATATTCTGTAACATTTTCTTCGAATGTTATTGTACTCTGAACGGGACTGACTTCCGTTGTTATACCCACTCCTCCTGTAGTCACAAACTGTGGTGTTGTTTCTGTTCTCTTTATACCTGTGGTAACACGATCAAGGCCTTCTGACGTTTCTGTATCAATTTCTTTAGGCAATGTCGAAGCCGGTTCAGATGTTGTTTCAGTCACAGACTCCCCAGTCCTTAATCCTATTGTTTGTCCTGGTAACATTGTGAAATAACCTGGTGTCGTTGCACTGGTCTTATCACTTGGTGAAAGTGTCGTGTAACGAGTAGACGAAGATTCCGTTCCAAGGGATGTAACTGGTGGCATACTTTCATCTGTTCCAGATATGGTAGAATAAAGAGGTGTGGTTTCTGCAACCTTCTCGCCAGACATCACTGTTGTCAAACCAGGTGTCGTTCCAATGCCTTTTTCAATTGGTAATGTTTTTACATACCCAGGAGTAGCTGTTTCTCCCGGTACCATTGTTAAAGGCATGGACGTTGTTTCTGTATCCTCAGACATGGGAGTGGCAATTCCTTTAGAACCCAATTCAAATGGTATTGTTGTTGATAGAGGTATTGTTGTAGTAAATTCAGGAGTCTTCTCTGTTGTAAGTTCCATTTGCTTAACTGTGGTATACCCAGTTGTTGATTTCGATATCAACTCCTCTTCAGACAGTGTTGTTTGACCAGGTATTGTTACAGTTTCTTTCTCTATAGGAAGTTCAGTGGAATAAGCAGGAGATGATTCAAGCCCTTTGGCAGCTGGTGTCGTTTCTGCAGATGCAACAGTATATTCTGTAACATTTTCTTCGAATGTTATTGTACTCTGAACGGGACTGACTTCCGTTGTTATACCTACTCCTCCTGTAGTCACAAACTGTGGTGTTGTTTCTGTTCTCTTTATACCTGTGGTAACACGATCAAGACCTTCTGACGTTTCTGTATCAATTTCTGGAGGCAATGTCGAAGCCGGTTCAGATGTTGTTTCAGTCACAGACTCCCCAGTCCTTAATCCTATTGTTTGTCCTGGTAACATTGTGAAATAACCTGGTGTCGTTGCACTGGTCTTATCACTTGGTGAAAGTGTCGTGTAACGAGTAGACGAAGATTCCGTTCCAAGGGATGTAACTGGTGGCATACTTTCATCTGTTCCAGATATGGTAGAATAAAGAGGTGTGGTTTCTGCAACCTTCTCGCCAGACGTCACTGTTGTCAAACCAGGTGTCGTTCCAATGCCCTTTTCAATTGGTAATGTTTTTACATACCCAGGAGTAACTGTTTCTCCCGGCACCATTGTTAAAGGCATGGACGTTGTTTCTGTATCCTCAGGCATGGGAGTGGTAATTCCTTTAGAACCCAATTCAAATGGTATTGTTGTTGGTAGAGGTATTGTTGTAGCAAATCCAGGAGTCTTCTCTGTTGTAAGTTCCATTTGCTTAACTGTGGTATACCCAGTTGTTGATTTCGATATCAACTCCTCTTCAGACAGTGTTGTTTGACCAGGTATTGTTACAGCTTCTTTCTCTATAGGAAGTTCAGTGGAATAAGCAGGAGATGATTCAAGCCCTTTGGCAGCTGGTGTCGTTTCTGCAGATGCAACAGTATATTCTGTAACATTTTCTTCGAATGTTATTGTACTATGAACGGGACTGACTTCCGTTGTTATACCCACTCCTCCTGTAGTCACAAACTGTGGTGTTGTTTCTGTTCTCTTTATACCTGTGGTAACACGATCAAGGCCTTCTGACGTTTCTGTATCAATTTCTTGAGGCAATGTCGAAGCCGGTTCAGATGTTGTTTCAGTCACAGACTCCCCAGTCCTTAATCCTATTGTTTGTCCTGGTAACATTGTGAAATAACCTGGTGTCGTTGCACTGGTCTTATCACTTGGTGAAAGTGTCGTGTAACGAGTAGACGAAGATTCCGTTCCAAGGGATGTAACTGGTGGCATACTTTCATATGTTCCAGATATCGTAGAATAAAGAGGTGTGGTTTCTGCAACCTTCTCACCAGACTTCACTGTTGTCAAACCAGGTGTCGTTCCAATGCCCTTTTCAATTGGTAATGTTTTTACATACCCAGGAGTAACTGTTTTTCCCGGTACCATTGTTAAAGGCATGGACGTTGTTTCTGTATCCTCAGGCATGGGAGTGGTAATTCCTTTAGAACCCAATTCAAATGGTATTGTTGTAGTAAATCTAGGAGTCTTCTCTGTTGTAAGTTCCATTTGCTTAACTGTGGTATACCCAGTTGTTGATTTCGATATCAAATCCTCTTCAGACAGTGTTGTTTGACCAGGTATTGTTACAGTTTCTTTCTCTATAGGAAGTTCAGTGGAATAAGCAGGAGATGAGTCAAGCCCTTTGGCAGCTGGTGTCGTTTCTGCAGATGCAACAGTATATTCTGTAACATTTTCTTCGAATGTTATTGTACTCTGAACGGGACTGACTTCCGTTGTTATACCCACTCCTCCTGTAGTCACAAACTGTGGTGTTGTTTCTGTTCTCTTTATACCTGTAATAACACGATCAAGGCCTTCTGACGTTTCTGTATCAATTTCTGGAGGCAATGTCGAAGCCGGTTCAGATGTTGTTTCAGTCACAGACTCCCCAGTCCTTAATCCTATTGTTTGTCCTGGTAACATTGTGAAATAACCTGGTGTCGTTGCACTGGTCTTATCACTTGGTGAAAGTGTCGTGTAACGAGTAGACGAAGATTCCGTTCCAAGAGATGTAACTGGTGGCATACTTTCATCTGTTCCAGATATGGTAGAATAAAGAGGTGTGGTTTCTGCAACCTTCTCGCCAGACATCACTGTTGTCAAACCAGGTGTCGTTCCAATGCCCTTTTCAATTGAGAATGTTTTTACATACCCAGGAGTAACTGTTTCTCCCGGTACCATTGTTAAAGGCATGGACGTTGTTTCTGTATCCTCAGGCATGGGAGTGGTAATTCCTTTAGAACCCAATTCAAATGGTATTGTTGTTGGTAGAGGTATTGTTGTAGCAAATCCAGGAGTCTTCACTGTTGTAGGTTCCATTTGCTTAACTGTGGTATACCCAGTTGTTGATTTCGATATCAACTCCTCTTCAGACAGTGTTGTTTGACCAGGTATTGTTACAGCTTCTTTCTCTATAGGAAGTTCAGTGGAATAAGCAGGAGATGATTCAAGCCCTTTGGCAGCTGGTGTCGTTTCTGCAGATGCAACAGTATATTCTGTAACATTTTCTTCGAATGTTATTGTACTATGAACGGGACTGACTTCCGTTGTTATACCCACTCCTCCTGTAGTCACAAACTGTGGTGTTGTTTCTGTTCTCTTTATACCTGTGGTAACACGATCAAGGCCTTCTGACGTTTCTGTATCAATTTCTTGAGGCAATGTCGAAGCGGGTTCAGATGTTGTTTCAGTCACAGACTCCCCAGTCCATAATCCTATTGTTTGTCCTGGTAACATTGTGAAATAACCTGGTGTCGTTGCACTGGTCTTATCACTTGGTGAAAGTGTCATGTAACGAGTAGACGAAGATTCCGTTCCAAGGGATGTAACTGGTGGCATACTTTCATCTGTTCCAGATATGGTAGAATAAAGAGGGGTGGTTTCTGCAACCTTCTCGCCAGACGTCACTGTTGTCAAACCAGGTGTCGTTCCAATGCCCTTTTCAATTGGTAATGTTTTTACATACCCAGGAGTAACTGTTTCTCCCGGTACCATTGTTAAAGGCATGGACGTTGTTTCTGTATCCTCAGGCATGGGAGTGGTAATTCCTTTAGAACCCAATTCAAATGGTATTGTTGTTGGTAGAGGTATTGTTGTAGTAAATCAGGAGTCTTCTCTGTTGTAAGTTCCATTTGCTTAACTGTGGTATACCCAGTTGTTGATTTCGATATCAACTCCTCTTCAGACAGTGTTGTTTGACCAGGTATTGTTACAGTTTCTTTCTCTATAGGAAGTTCAGTGGAATAAGCAGGAGATGATTCAAGCCCTTTGGCAGCTGGTGTCGTTTCTGTAGATGCAACAGTATATTCTGTAACATTTTCTTCGAATGTTATTGTACTCTGAACGGGACTGACTTCCGTTGTTATACCCACTCCTCCTGTAGTCACAAACTGTGGTGTTGTTTCTGTTCTCTTTATACCTGTGGTAACACGATCAAGGCCTTCTGACGTTTCTGTATCAATTTCTGGAGGCAATGTCGAAGCCGGTTCAGATGTTGTTTCAGTCACAGACTCCCCAGTCCTTAATCCTATTGTTTGTCCTGGTAACATTGTGAAATAACCTGGTGTCGTTGCACTGGTCTTATCACTTGGTGAAAGTGTCATGTAACGAGTAGACGAAGATTCCGTTCCAAGGGATGTAACTGGTGGCATACTTTCATCTGTTCCAGATATGGTAGAATAAAGAGGGGTGGTTTCTGCAACCTTCTCGCCAGACGTCACTGTTGTCAAACCAGGTGTCGTTCCAATGCCCTTTTCAATTGGTAATGTTTTTACATACCCAGGAGTAACTGTTTCTCCCGGTACCATTGTTAAAGGCATGGACGTTGTTTCTGTATCCTCAGGCATGGGAGTGGTAATTCCTTTAGAACCCAATTCAAATGGTATTGTTGTTGGTAGAGGTATTGTTGTAGTAAATCCAGGAGTCTTCTCTGTTGTAAGTTCCATTTGCTTAACTGTGGTATACCCAGTTGTTGATTTCGATATCAACTCCTCTTCAGACAGTGTTGTTTGACCAGGTATTGTTACAGTTTCTTTCTCTATAGGAAGTTCAGTGGAATAAGCAGGAGATGATTCAAGCCCTTTGGCAGCTGGTGTCGTTTCTGTAGATGCAACAGTATATTCTGTAACATTTTCTTCGAATGTTATTGTACTCTGAACGGGACTGACTTCCGTTGTTTATACCCACTCCTCCTGTAGTCACAAACTGTGGTGTTGTTTCTGTTCTCTTTATACCTGTGGTAACACGATCAAGGCCTTCTGACGTTTCTGTATCAATTTCTGGAGGCAATGTCGAAGCCGGTTCAGATGTTGTTTCAGTCACAGACTCCCCAGTCCTTAATCCTATTGTTTGTCCTGGTAACATTGTGAAATAACCTGGTGTCGTTGCACTGGTCTTATCACTTGGTGAAAGTGTCGTGTAACGAGTAGACGAAGATTCCGTTCCAAGGGATGTAACTGGTGGCATACTTTCATCTGTTCCAGATATGGTAGAATAAAGAGGTGTGGTTTCTGCAACCTTCTCGCCAGACGTCACTGTTGTCAAACCAGGTGTCGTTCCAATGCCCTTTTCAATTGGTAATGTTTTTACATACCCAGGAGTAACTGTTTCTCCCGGTACCATTGTTAAAGGCATGGACGTTGTTTCTGTATCCTCAGGCATGGGAGTGGTAATTCCTTTAGAACCCAATTCAAATGGTATTGTTGTTGGTAGAGGTATTGTTGTAGTAAATCCAGGAGTCTTCTCTGTTGTAAGTTCCATTTGCTTAACTGTGGTATACCCAGTTGTTGATTTCGATATCAACTCCTCTTCAGACAGTGTTGTTTGACCAGGTATTGTTACAGTTTCTTTCTCTATAGGAAGTTCAGTGGAATAAGCAGGAGATGATTCAAGCCCTTTGGCAGCTGGTGTCGTTTCTGTAGATGCAACAGTATATTCTGTAACATTTTCTTTGAATGTTATTGTACTCTGAACGGGACTGACTTCCGTTGTTATACCCACTCCTCCTGTAGTCACAAACTGTGGTGTTGTTTCTGTTCTCTTTATACCTGTGGTAACACGATCAAGGCCTTCTGACGTTTCTGTATCAATTTCTGGAGGCAATGTCGAAGCCGGTTCAGATGTTGTTTCAGTCACAGACTCCCCAGTCCTTAATCCTATTGTTTGTCCTGGTAACATTGTGAAATAACCTGGTGTCGTTGCACTGGTCTTATCACTTGGTGAAAGTGTCGTGTAACGAGTAGACGAAGATTCCGTTCCAAGGGATGTAACTGGTGGCATACTTTCATCTGTTCCAGATATGGTAGAATAAAGAGGTGTGGTTTCTGCAACCTTCTCGCCAGACATCACTGTTGTCAAACCAGGTGTCGTTCCAATGGCCCTTTTCAATTGGTAATGTTTTTACATACCCAGGAGTAACTGTTTCTCCCGGTACCATTGTTAAAGGCATGGACGTTGTTTCTGTATCCTCAGGCATGGGAGTGGTAATTCCTTTAGAACCCAATTCAAATGGTATTGTTGTTGGTAGAGGTATTGTTGTAGTAAATCCAGGAGTCTTCTCTGTTGTAAGTTCCATTTGCTTAACTGTGGTATACCCAGTTGTTGATTTCGATATCAACTCCCTCTTCAGACAGTGTTGTTTGACCAGGTATTGTTACAGCTTCTTTCTCTATAGGAAGTTCAGTGGAATAAGCAGGAGATGATTCAAGCCCTTTGGCAGCTGGTGTCGTTTCTGCAGATGCAACAGTATATTTTGTAACATTTTCTTCGAATGTTATTGTACTCTGAACGGGACTGACTTCCGTTGTTATACCCACTCTTCCTGTAGTCACAAACTGTGGTGTTGTTTCTGTTCTCTTTATACCTGTGGTAACACGTACAAGGCCTTCTGACGTTTCTGTATCAATTTCTGGAGGCAATGTCAAAGCCGGTTCAGATGTTGTTTCAGTCACCGACTCCCCAATCCTTAATCCTATGTTTGTCCTGGTAACATTGTGAAATAACCTGGTGTCGTTGCACTGGTCTTATCACTTGGTGAAAGTGTCGTGTAACGAGTAGACGAAGATTCCATTCCAAGGGATGTAACTGGTGGCATACTTTCATCTGTTCCAGATATGGTAGAATAAAGAGGTGTGGTTTTTGCAACCTTCTCACCAGACAAAACTGTTGTCAAACCAGGTGTCGTTCCAATGCCCTTTTCAATTGGTAATGTTTTTACATACCCAGGAGTAACTGTTTCTCCCGGTACCATTGTTAAAGGCATGGACGTTGTTTCTGTATCCTCAGGCATGGGAGTGGTAATTCCTTTAGAACCCAATTCAAATGGTATTGTTGTTTGGTAGAGGTATTGTTGTAGTAAATCCAGGAGTCTTCTCTGTTGTAAGTTCGATTTGCTTCATTGTGTTATACCCTATTGTTGATTTTGATATCAACTCCTCTTCAGACAATGTTGTTTGGCTAGGTATTGTTACAGTTTCTTTCTCTATAGGAAGTTCAGTTGAATAAGCAGAAGTTGATTCAAGTCCTTTCCTTGCTGGTGTTGTTTCTGCAAATGCATTAGTAGTTTCTGTAACATTTTCTGTGAACATAAATGTACTCTGAAGGGGTTTTACTTCTGTTTTGACAGCTGTTGTAGTCACAAATTGAGTAGTGGTTTCAATAGTCTTTATATCAGCTGTTGTTTCTGTTTCCTTGTAGATTTTTTTGGTAGTGAATGGCATAGCTTTCAGGGTAGTTATTGTTGTTATGTTTTCTGGGATTGTGCTAGTTACTACATTTTCTTGTGGTGAGCGTGTCCTAAAGTCTAGTATAATGTCAGTATTTTCTCCAATGGAGACAGAAGTGAATGTGTGTGTGAATGTTTGTGGCTCAAGTGTAGTCAAAAGCATGGTTTTTTTCTGAAGGTTGTGAGTTTTCTTCATTTAAAGGTATTGCTGATGAATTTTCTTGAACTAATTGTTTGTTAAAATAGCAGCTACTGTACGGGTTTCCAGTGTATTGAGGGGGACATGAACATACCGTTTTGTTTGCTTGTATACTACAATCGGCGTTCAGACCACAGGTTGCGTTGGTGCATTGGTGCTTGCATTCGCCGCCAATGCAGGCTTGTGTTGGAGTGCACTCCTTATCCTCAGTGCAGAACACTTTAGTCTCTGTGAAATCATTTATATACAAAGATAATATGTACAAATAACAACATTCATATTTACATTATAAGCTACATGTGAGTGAATGAAATGTGTGATGAAAATGACAGAATGATACAAGATGAGATGTTAGATGCCAAGGACTACACAACATACATTTACTCGAGAGTCAATTGCATGAAGTTAAAATCTACGAGTCTCATTGTCTTTATAAGGATTATTTAATTAAGAATTAAAATAACCAAGTTGTAAATTTTATCTTTACATAAGTTATTTGAAAATTATTTGGTTTCTGATTAAGAACTATTAGGTAACATGTAACATGTTGTAAGTAAGAGATAAATTAACCATGCATTTGATTCTCTATGTTTTTAATCAAAACATTAAAACCTTTGTTATGTGATATTTACAATTAAGAAAAGGTAAGTCATAGAAGTGAGACAGACAATGAAGTAACAGAAAAGAATCGAGTTTGACTGATAAAGTAAGACGGTAAGAAAACTGAGTGCACTGGTTTTGCAAAATCCTGAAATTTTCATTCAAAACCCCATTGTTATATTTTTGGAATTTCAATTGGGAGGTGATATAACATTTTAAATTGATATAGATTTAACTTGACTGTTGGGGGTGTTTACCTTTTAAACATCCGTATTTGGGATCAGATGTAAATCAGTTGGACAGAACTTGCAGACTGGTTTGTGATCTTCTACAAAACACGGAGCGTCTTGCGGGCAGGTAGTGTTCAGACAGGGGTTGACACATCGGAAATTGGAACAAGCTTGTTGTGGAGGGCAGCCATTGTCTCTGAGGCAGATGGATATCACAGGGTTGCAGTCCTTGGTGCACAAACACACAGGCCTGTGGTTGACCACTTCACACGTCTTCTCCATAGGGCAGGTCTGGGCCGTGCAGGGACTCACACACTTGCTCTTGATACAAGCCAGATTCGAGGCACACTGATCGTCAAAGCTGCATTCCAAACTGTCGGGAGCGCAGCTGAGTTCGCCCTTTTCACTGACTGAGAACCCGTTCTTACAAACACACATCGGCCTGTGATTTCTGACCTGACACTTCTTGTTGATGTCGCACTTCGGAGTCGTCACGAGACAAGGGTTTTGACAATTGCCGGAGAAGCAGGCCATTGTGGATGGACAGTTGGTATCGGAGGAGCAAGGGATGGGGAATGGTGGTTCGGGCATCGCACTTGGGATCGGGTCGACAGGATATCTCGGGCGACCCGGTGTGACATTCGGGACAAGTGCACCTCGGCCTGTGTGCGACGGGTTGACACAAAGCATTGTCTCCGCAAGCTCCCCTCACACTACACACGTCTAGACACTGTCTGTTGATGCAAGCCTTCTCATTGGGGCAGTCGTAGTCTGCGACGCAGACGCTCTCTGGGGGTGCAAACAGTGCACAGGGTGAAATATACAAGGGTACGACAGAGAGAACAGTGATCGGAAGAACTGTGAAAGTGAAATATTTCTCACAATCATGCTCCAGATAGAATTTTAGAAGAAGCTGTACATCAAGATATATGTATACCGGTTGGATAGTGACAGGCCTAATCGGTTACATAAAGAGGAAGGGTATAATTGTGAGAATGTTCCCTTTCACAGTTCCCAATCTGACTTTAGATCTTAAAGTTTAACTATAAAATAAATGTTAATAAAGAAAAGATAGGATTTGACACTTACAGGGCTCATTGAATAGTTAAAATATTCCTTAAAAGAAATAGAGTGTGAAAAAACAAGAAATCACACAGTTACTAAATCCCAATGACTCTATTACTAATTTAAATATTGAGACTTATTAAAACACCGCCTACAACTTTAATGCAATTTCTTTCATTTTAGACTTGTCTGTCCACAAAAATGAGGTTAAGGATATCCGAGGCGAGCTACCGTACCCGAATTCCCCTCCAAGGCAGATTGGGACTGTACGACATTCCACATGTTGAAGCAACGGGGATATGAACATGTACAATATATACAAGAGCCCGCATCAGTGTTAAATACAGCGATATTTTACAGTGGAGTCTGGGAATAAGCATGCTTGTTATAACACAAATACAGAGCATCACTACAATGTCCATACTAAAAAAGAATACAATGTGAAACTGATCAACTTGCAATTAAAGCAATTTGGCTCATCGCTTAAGGGTTAATTAACTACGTTGTATTCACAGTTTTTAAACTGAATCAATTTAATCACTGATCTGAGTTCTATGACTCAATCCAATACAATTGTCAAATTTATTAACTTATGAAAAACTGGATTCAATTAGGTAAACAGCTTATTAATTATGTAATAAAACTTGAAATATTGAAAGTTCAAAAGCAACAATAATGTGGTAGGGTGATCGGTATTTGTGTTTCTCGGGTGATGTTGAATGGCGAGCGCGGGGGTGGTGGACTTACCTGGGTTGCATTCAATGTCAGGGTTACCAACTGTGCCACTAGGACACTGACAGATGAAGCTGTCGCCAGCTGGGACACACTCGGCGCGCTGGCCACAGCCACGCGTGCGACAGTCTTGCGGGAGCACCGGTGCGGAGCCTGCAACCAATGACACCACCGTCAAACTAAACTTGAGTCCCACTATTTTGAAAAATCGCCTAATCTGGTCACAAGGTATTGTAGGAAAAAATATAAATTAAAAAAGGGGGAAATCCCAATTTTGATATTAGATGTAATTTACATTGTTAGACAGATTCCTAATGCTCCAGCTTTTCTGTGGTTCGATCTTTGTCTACATACGGCATTACAATGTTCAAATACTATTTAATTAGCAAATTTAGAGAAAACCTAATAAATGGAATTATCTTCCCTAAGATTAATATGTGTTGTGCCCTGGGGCCCAAGTGAATTTCAATAAAATATCACTTGAATGGTTACAGCAATTTATTATTATGAATAGAGCTATATGAAATATAAATAACTGAATTGACACAAGCTTCATAATTTGGCCAAAACAACTATTTTAATCTAAAAAAAAAAAACATTTAAAGATAGTTTTTTCTCTGGTGTTGCATTAGAACTTCTAGTCTCAAGAATCAGTGGTTCAAATTTTATTCTCATTAACCTTCTGAATTTCTCAGCAGTCCCAATAAGTTGTGAAAGTAACTTATACCAAATTTTATGTAATAAACACACTTATACTCAACTACCGTACTTGCAATTTTCATGACCCGATGCTATTTATTTGCATTTTAAAACCAAAATAGTACCAAATTTGAGGACCAATTGCAATGATTTAGTGTTGGGGCTTTGTGTTACTTTGTAACTGTCTTTGGACTGGCTGATTCCTTAGATGCTCATGACACCAACAATGAGAGCTCATCAATTTATAAAATTTTCATTTTAATATTTTTGTCAATCTAACAACCTCATATCACAAAACAATGACACTTACCAATAAGATAATAATAATAATAATAATAATATTTTATTGTCAAGAAACACAGATACATAGTACATAGATATGGTCAAATCATATAGTTTTTTTTAAAGTAAATGAAGACTATATTCTATATTAAATAGTGATTCAAAACTATATTCTAAGTTATATGGAGGATTATTTACAAGAATAATTTTCAACTTATTGCTAAACGCTCTACCATTTATTAGCTTTTGCTCTCATAGCTATTATAATAAATTGCACCTTTTATGAAGGGACTCTTTCCAGACTAGCACTTCTCGAGTACATGCCTCATTTTGTACATGAATACAATTTTATATATTTTTGGCGTGTTATAAGAGTGTATTTTGTTATTTTTAGTGGCAAATAACCCGGCTTATTTATTCACTGTAGTCTCAATTGCCGATGACAGTTAACTGTAATCCTCAACAAACATTTTTTGTTCAACTAGTTTTTTAACAGGTACTCACACTGTGTGAGCGGGTCGCCGAGCGGATACTTGTTGGGGCAGTAGCAGGCGGGCCGTCCGTTTTGCACGCGGCAGGCGGCGTTGACTCCGCAGTGCAGGTCCTGACATGTCGAGCCGCTGGTGCGATGGCAGGCGCAGCCCTGGTGGGGGTCCCCGGTGCAGCCGGGCAGGCACGAGCACTCGACGCCACCGCCGGGCAGGTTGCGGCACTGGGTGTTCTCCCCGCACGGGCTCTTGGCACACGTCTCACCTCCTGCGGATGGTACATTAGTTGAGCGTTAAAGTAGTGATGAAAACTATGAAATGAGTCCCAGATCCGACTGAGCATCAATCTGGCTTCAAGCAGATTAGTTATTTACAGTTTCATTCGTTATGAATTACTAGTGAATGCTGTCAATGACAAAACCAAACATAGAACTTATAATTCATTATGGAAATGTAATGTATATTTTTTGACAAGATGTATCAAATGTTGAAAACATAGGGAAAAAAGAGAAAAAAAGAAGGAGTTCAACTGTTCTTGTCATTAAAGCTATTATTTCAATCAAACCTGTCCACCTCAGTTAGATTACTCAGTTATTGCTTTGGCTCATAAGATGAATTAGAGAATATTTTTAAAAGTTTCATAGTTTTCAAGGTGTTTGAGATGGCAAATAAAACAATTGTAATGTGTAGATGGTGAGAACATAAAAGTCAAGCCTGAGTCAAGCTGCTCGATAGTCATGTTTCTTTCAAAGAACAGTTTAATATTAAAACCTTGTTCATTTATACAAGATTTATGGTATGCAAAATATAATATACAAATTAAATCATGTATTAAATAGCTCAATGCAGGTAAAAAAAAAAAAAAAAAAAACTTTATCCATGTTAACAACAAGAAAATCTGTGCAAATTCATTATAAAACAATTTAGAAGTAGTAAAATAAAATCCCTGACTATGGTATTGATGTATTTATATCTAAAAAATAAACTTATCTATGCCATATGACCGTTGACCGTACCTTGTTTGCACTCGACGAGTGGGTTGCCAATGTAGCCTGGGGGACAGGAGCAGTGGGGTCGCTTGGCCAACACCTTACACTGAGCGTTGGTGCCACACACGCCGGGCTCCAGGCAAGGGTTACGGCACGCACCGTCCGGCCCGCAGTGCTGGCTGTAACGTACACACACTCATGTCATCAACTGACACACTTATAACACCTTACACTGAGCATTGGCGCCACACACGCCGGGCTCCAGGCAAGGGTTGCGGCACGCGCCGTCCGGCCCGCAGTGCTGGCTGCAACGTACACACACTCATGTTATCAACTGACACACTTATAACACCTTACACTGAGCGTTGGTGCCACACACGCCGGGCTCCAGGCAAGGGTTGCGGCACGCGCCGTCCGGCCCGCAGTGCTGGCTGTAACGTACACACACTCATGTCATCAACTGACACACTTATAACACCTTACACTGAGTGTTGGTGCCACACACGCCGGGCTCCAGGCAAGGGTTACGGCACGCACCGTCCGGTCCGCAGTGCTGGCTGCAACGTACACACACTCATGTTATCAACTGACACACTTATAACACCTTACACTGAGCATTGGCGCCACACACGCCGGGCTCCAGGCAAGGGTTACGGCACGCACCGTCCGGCCCGCAATGCTGGCTGCAACGTACACACACTCATGTTATCAACTGACACACTTATAACACCTTACACTGAGCGTTGGCGCCACACACGCCGGGCTCCAGGCAAGGGTTGCGGCACGCGCCGTCCGGCCCGCAGTGCTGGCTGTAACGTACACACACTCATGTCATCAACTGACACACTTATAACACCTTACACTGAGCGTTGGCGCCACACACGCCGGGCTCCAGGCAAGGGTTACGGCACGCACCGTCCGGTCCGCAGTGCTGGCTGCAACGTACACACACTCATGTTATCAACTGACACACTTATAACACCTTACACTGAGCGTTGGTGCCACACACGCCGGGCTCCAGGCAAGGGTTACGGCACGCACCGTCCGGCCCGCAGTGCTGGCTGTAACGTACACACACTCATGTCATCAACTGACACACTTATAACACCTTACACTGAGCATTGGCGCCACACACGCCGGGCTCCAGGCAAGGGTTGCGGCACGCGCCGTCCGGCCCGCAGTGCTGGCTGCAACGTACACACACTCATGTTATCAACTGACACACTTATAACACCTTACACTGAGCGTTGGTGCCACACACGCCGGGCTCCAGGCAAGGGTTGCGGCACGCGCCGTCCGGCCCGCAGTGCTGGCTGTAACGTACACACACTCATGTCATCAACTGACACACTTATAACACCTTACACTGAGTGTTGGTGCCACACACGCCGGGCTCCAGGCAAGGGTTACGGCACGCACCGTCCGGTCCGCAGTGCTGGCTGCAACGTACACACACTCATGTTATCAACTGACACACTTATAACACCTTACACTGAGCATTGGCGCCACACACGCCGGGCTCCAGGCAAGGGTTACGGCACGCACCGTCCGGCCCGCAATGCTGGCTGCAACGTACACACACTCATGTTATCAACTGACACACTTATAACACCTTACACTGAGCGTTGGCGCCACACACGCCGGGCTCCAGGCAAGGGTTGCGGCACGCGCCGTCCGGCCCGCAGTGCTGGCTGTAACGTACACACACTCATGTCATCAACTGACACACTTATAACACCTTACACTGAGCGTTGGCGCCACACACGCCGGGCTCCAGGCAAGGGTTACGGCACGCACCGTCCGGTCCGCAGTGCTGGCTGCAACGTACACACACTCATGTTATCAACTGACACACTTATAACACCTTACACTGAGCGTTGGTGCCACACACGCCGGGCTCCAGGCAAGGGTTACGGCACGCACCGTCCGGCCCGCAAAGCTGGCTGCAACGTACACACACTCATGTTATCAACTGACACACTTATAACACCTTACACTGAGCGTTGGCGCCACACACGCCGGGCTCCAGGCAAGGGTTGCGGCACGCGCCGTCCGGCCCGCAGTGCTGGCTGTAACGTACACACACTCATGTCATCAACTGACACACTTATAACACCTTACACTGAGCGTTGGCGCCACACACGCCGGGCTACAGGCAAGGGTTACGGCACGCACCGTCCGGCCCGCAATGCTGGCTGCAACGTACACACACTCATGTTATCAACTGACACACTTACAACACTAAATGCAAAAGTCAACAACTCTTAGTGCCCAACAACAATGCTCAAGGCATGGCCAATCAGACACTTAGCAGCCTAAAACAGGATCATGGTTAACAAGCTTAGTTGTTAGAGTGCTAGATTGAAAATTCACTGGTTCAAATAAGCGTAGATGTAAAATTGTATTAAATTTTTTTCCATTAAAAATCAATAGAGAAAACTGCATTATAACTGTTACACAAAAATAATCCATCTTAAGGCATATTTGTAACATTGATAAAAAACAAAATCAAGGAGAATCTTTCGGTTAAAGGTTACTATTCCTATTCCACATCTGATTTCTGAAATGATAATGACTTTAATTCATGACTATTCTGTTTATTTGTTTTCTTTTATGTATACACATCATTAATGTACCAAGGGGGAAAATATACCTCCTTTTAGCTAAGTCTAGCATTAGCTAAACTTGACAGTTACTGCTTATTGTAGCAATTTATGTAACTTTTGTGTTAATAAAGAATTTCATTACATTTCAATTTCATTTCAGTTTTAATTACAAGGTTATTAATAAAACTAGCATATTAACCCATTTATGAATCAATGTTGGTTACATAAAAAAAAGAAAACTAATCAACTTAATAAAATTAATTACATACAATAAAATAAATATATAAAATATTTTGAGACCAGTCAAACCGATCATCATCTCCCGAATATCCGAGACTATTTACTATATTGTATGTAATTTTAGTACAATAATTGTAAAAATATACAGTAATCTACTTTAAATATTTTGTCACTGAACCCTATGATTTCAAAGATATGCTAACAGAGTTATAAGTAAGTGTCCATTAATTATGTTTGCTGAGATTTGTACGAAAAGAAATCCAGTGTTGAAGGACAATTATTATTTTTAAATGCGTAAAAAGAAAACTAAATTGCTCAATGTCTTTTAAATGCAGTAGTTATTTTTTTGCCAATGGTTTACACCACTTTAACATTTTTATACATTTCATTAATAGTTGACTACTTTAAAGATCATAATATCACTTTGAAAAGTAATGACGATCAAATCTAATTATAACAAATCTAAGGCATTAAAAGCAAGTAAAAGCAAGACTAAAATTGGATGGTGACCAATTGAAATGATGCGGAAAACAACGTTACATGAAGTGTCATGCTAGTAAAATAATTTCAAAACTTCATAAACAAAAAAATGGCCAGTAAAAAACTCATGTTGGTTATATTAGGTTAATTTTTTTAACATTATGTGGTAATATCTCAGAGACTAAACGATTTGTTAGTATATCTGACCTCGGTTCGCAGTCGTCATCGGAGGTGCACAACGCTTTGACACAGGCTCGGCTCGGCTCTCCTTGGAAGCCCTCCGGACACAAGCAGACGGGTCGGTGTTCCGAGACGCGACACAACGCGTTGGCACCGCATGGCGGGTTGGCGGCACTGCACGGGTCCTCACAGTGGCCGGAGAAACAAGCCTTGGACATCGGACAGTCGCTGGCCACGCGACACCCGCTCTGACAGGCGCAGTCCGCGCAGATGAAGCCCTGCGACGGAAAATGTTAGGTTTAATTAGAATACAAGCGAATATATTTCAATTCAACTTATATAATTTTTAAATGGGATACTTGAATTTTTACTGTTATCTATTACAACTATATCCCAACTGTGACTTTTACAAATTGAAAATGGCATTACATCTAAATGAATAAAAATAAACACAAAGCAAAGTAACCCCACATATGTATAACAAAAGTAAGTATTTTTAAATGATTTTTTAAATAAAATCAAATATTATTTTCAAAATCATTAATAGAGTGGGATATAATTGAAACCTTCCCAATTTAAAATCACCTTTCATATAATTCACCTTTTTTCATTTGGACCCCCGGCACTTTAAAGGCAATGAAATATACCAATTATTGATGTGAAGCATGATTCATAATTTTTGCAGGTTCTAAAAGTATTTCTTAAGAGGAAGCTATTACAAAATAATTTTTCTTACAGTAGACTAATTATTTGTTTAGCATAAAAAATAAAACAAATAAAAATAAAATTTAATAAACACTTTCACAAAATTTAATCAAATGAGTCCTAATATTGGTTTGATTAAAAAAGGAAAATATAAGTACATATGAACAATATTTATGGTAACGAATAAAATCAAGCATTTTGTACCTGAGGGCAGGCAATGTTGGTGGAGCATTTCATGCTGCATGTGCCCTTGGTGCAGACCTGTCCGCAGGCGCAGTCTCGGTTGTTGGCGCAGGTGGTGCGACAGAAGCCTGTGGCATCGTCGCAGTCGCACACGCCGTCGCAGCGAGTCGGCCGCGCAACGCATGCGATTTGCGGGTCCCCCACGGTGCCTGCCGGACAGCTGCACTGGACGCCATGACTCACAACGCGGCAATGCGCACACGAACCACAGGTGGTGGCACCATCACATGGGTCTGCGGAAGAGAGCGGGGTCAGAATTAAGACACTTCTTATTAAATACCTGAGGAGATCAGGGTGTGACGAAGGTTGGAGAGTATAAATTCCTAATACTAAAAAGGTAAAACTTAAAAATTTAGTCAAAAAGAGAAAAAATTACCTTCTAAGTCTTAACAAATTAACCCAACGACATAATCCATCAATCACTCTTCTCTGATTCCCCATTTTGAACAAAATTACTTAAGGGCTGAACAGCTTTGTACAATTTTCGCACAATGATTCTTTGGGACAAAAATATAAAAACTAAATAATTAGATCAAAATCCAAAATTAGGGATTGGCCCCAGAGACCTTTAAATTTCCCATGTTAAGGACACTTCATTGATTAAAACAGATAGTTATTTTATTGTATGTGTTCTGTACCAGTACACCTAAAAAAAATTCCAACAGAAAACAGCACTAAAAGTTAGTATCAAAAAGTGCTGGTGTACAATAAATGAGCATAGCAAATCAGGTCATTACGAAGGTGAGTGAGCAGAGTAAATTAAATCTTTAATAATAAATTTTCAAGTCATTTTTATGTTTTCTATGCTATATATTAAGGGGGGTTAATACTTGAGTATTTTACAGATAGAATCACACCGCTGCATTACCTCTGCACTGCTTATTGATGCAAGCCTGGGTGTCAGGGCAGGCGTTGTCACTGCGGCAGCCAGGAACGCACAGACGACCCTCGCAGATTTGGTGTGTACCGCACTTGGCGTCGGAGTTGCAGATGCGCACACATGTGCCGCGCACACAACGCTCGTCAGACAGGCAGTTGAAGTCACTGTGCACACACAGAAATTGCCGTGTCAAAAAGGTAGTTTTGAGTAGGAAGAGTAAGTAAGAATTGACTTTTACTTTTGGGAAATTTAATTTCCGGGGAAAAACTTCTCAGGTCTTGGATGAAATATAGAAAATACTAACAGTGGAAAAATTAAACAAAAATCTTTATTTTTTACTGAATTTCAAATGCGTTTCATATTATTTGGGAAAGACTCAGAAGTCCCTGTTTCAGAACCAGAGCCTCTTCCAGGTGTTCCTATTTGATAGGATCAATGCATCGAAAGAATAAATGCAAAGTCCTAATCCGGGAGGAAAAGACTCATCGTTTAGTGCCTAATTTGTGGAAGGCAGAAATTATTTAAATTTTTTACTTTAATACTCGGGATTCACCTTTTACATAATTTTATTTCAAATTTTTATTAAAATTTCATTGATTCACTAATCTCTTACATTGCTCTAATAAAATAATTCCAAATAAATTCAGCAACTATCTATATTTTGATAAATTCAATTTATAGTCTCAAGATTGCCAAGTACTCTTTGTGCTTGGTCTGAAATTCTTGAGCATTAATATGAGTAAACTATATTAGTTCTTTCATATGCATTTTGTTTATGTTGTAGCTCCTGTTTGCGAGTAATCTGCCCAGAAAGTTTCATTTAATGAATTAAATTGTTGTTAAAAATAAAGAATCCCTTTCTGTGAGGTCAAAATCTTCACGTGACACTGCACAACGCTACTAATGGCAAGGTTGAGTGACTCACGTGTTGCATCGCTGGGTGCAGGTGAGCGCGTAGCAGCTCTGCGTCTCCGGGTCGCAGTCTCCGTCGTCCACGCAGGGAGAGACCATGTGGTGGCAGCCGATGTCAGCGTTGCCCAGTAGCGGCGGTGGACACGTGCACTGCTTCTGGTGATTGTGCATGATACAGGCGGCATTGGTGCCGCACGCAGTCGGCGACGCGCATAGGTCTGCAACAATCAAGGGTGAGGTTGAAATGGCGGTTGTAAAATTTAAAGGGGACATTTTTAGGGCATGTTTTAGCCATTAGTGAGGCCATTTTAAGTCCTTCACCAGTGATTCACAACAAAGAAATCTCTCCAGTTATTTATGCTGATATGTGTGGTTGGACTGCTCACTTAAAAGTATAGTGAATATCATTAAAAAACTTCAGTTTGGAACTAGAAATCTTCGATCTACGCAGAACTACCATGTGGTTTATTTACTCACCGATACACTTGCTGTTGACGCAAGCCTTGTCCAGCGGACAACTGTTGTCACTGCGGCAGCCGACGGCACACATGAGATTGTCGCACACCTCGCCACTGCGACAGTCGCCGTCCCGGCGGCACAGCGGCTTGCACACTCCGGCCGTCACATCGCACTGCTCGTGGCTCAGGCAGCCAGCGGACGACGAGCAGACGGGACGGCACACCGCATCCTGCATGGGACACACATGGTGAATAAACTGGGTAGACGGTTGTTTTTTTTTTAGACATCTGTTTCAAATCCTTTCATAAAAAGATAAACTCTTTTGAGGATTTAAACTGTCTATGGATTTAACAGTTTCGAATTTCATCTTTCCATGCCTTTATCAGTTTTAATGTAGATTCAAAACTTAATGTAAGTTTTGTTTTTCAATTTTCACAATAACCTGAGGCAAAATACAAAATGATAGGCATTCTTTAACGTAGGGAACAAAAATAAAATCTTTTGCTTGTTGTAAGATTGTTTATGAAGAAGAGCAAAGATTGGAGTATTTGAGGGTTCTTTTATTGAATGAATGGAAAGTTCATTATTTTTATAGCAAAAATCCATACATTAACAATATAAGCATAAATTATTTTACCTGGCACCAGTATCCATCACCGCAGTCCCGGTTCTCAGAGCAAGGCGGAGCAGGCGCTCTTACACAGGCCACCTACATATAAGATAGATAATTCATTAATACCATATCTGATTTTTTATAATTTATTACCTTACGATTGATAAAAGGGGAAACTATTCATGACAATGATCAGTAGATTGAATACAAGTGATAATTGAGGTTTCTACAACTCAATCTAGAATTTATAATAACCATAGAATCAGAGACACCCTTAAACTTACTGACTTTTTGAGAACCTCTTTTACAGGATTGCTTAAAGTTTGTGATGCTTTAAATTATATTTTCAGAATTGAATGAATAATCAATGAATGCTCTAGGTCTTGCCAGCCTGATGGTAAGTTCTTAAAACTCAAATTCAATACGTCATGGTTTCAATTCCAGGTCACTAGGGTTTTTTACTGCTTTCCAAAAAGTGTTTATCTAACTCTAACAAAAAACAACAAAACGAAAGGTGCACATTACCTGAGCAGACGGGTTGGGCACAAGCCCCGGTCGGCAGGAACAGGTGGCTCGGTGGTTGGCAACAGTGCAAACGGCGTTGGGTCCGCATGGGTTGGCGGCACAGGGGTTGGCACACCTGTTGTCCCGACACGCCTCGCTGGCCGAGCAGTCCTCGTCTGAGTGGCAGCCAAAGATGCACATGTTGTGCAGACAGATGTGGCCGAGAAAGCAGTCATGGTCAACACGGCACGTTACTGAAACACGGCATCAGGAAATAATCAGAAATGAACATAGGAAAAGGATGAAAAAATATAGGTTGAATATTAGTTGTAACTAATTACTAATTATTTGTAACTAAATTGCACATACTGCACACCATGCCATGTCTGCAGATTAGATAGGCCAATCAATATCACTTGGTAAACAGTATTTTATGAAAAAGGGTTGATAACAAAGAATGACAGTGAGTACTCTATGAGTACTTTTCACGGTACATCTAACTAAACGGATAAAAATGTGTGAACTAACTGAATAATGCTCCTTGATGAACATATTTATTTTGTATGTTAATTAGAGAGGGAATATAAAATTAAATGGTGTTTTAAATTGGGGTGATTGATTCAAAGATTAATTCTTCTGTGGTGGGTGTAATTTGGTTGAGGGGGGGAGGAAAAACTTTCTACAGACTGTGTGGTTATATTATAAGAATTCCCCACTCCCCTCTATATCATAAAATGAGTGAAGAAGTAAATAAAGACAACAAAACGTACAACAGTTTAGTTATACATTTTAAAATATGCTATTAATCACGTTTATCAATGGTTAAAAAAAGCTGTTTATGAAGAAATCTATGATACTAAAGTAAAAAGCCACAAATGATTAACAACTCCCATTTGATCCTTAAAATTTTTCTTCGCATTCTACTTTGAAACAAAAATTACTAAAATAAATTAAATTGATTGTTTGACTTAACATTATAAATTCTGTGAGTTGGCTACCCTAGTGAAGCAACATAAGAATGACTCACGTATACAACTTCCATGAAGGCACTTTTCATTGAAGGCACAGTCATTGTCTGATTGACACACGGGACGACACATGCTGTTCTCACAGTGGCTGCCGTCTGGACATTCAGACGGGGACGAACAAGAGATGGGAACTGGAACACAAAAACAAAATGAAATATCGTTAAGCCACGACCAAACCAATTTAATTTTATATAAAAAAAAAACAAGATCTCAATCAAGAGTTAGAAAGCCTTAATTCTTGCAATATTATTTTACATTGATATATAATGTACATATTTTCAGAGACTCACTTCTGACACATTCAACGGACTGGTTGCCAGTGAAGCCCGTGGGGCAGCTGCATTGCTTGATGTGATTGTAGATGCGACACTCTGCGTTGACGCCGCAAACCCCTCGGTTCTCACAGGGGTTCACACACTGGCCCTGGACACACTGTTCTGTCGAGCCACACTCCCCGTCTGACTGGCACCACGCTGCAATCAGGCAATGTGTCATACAAACTCCATAGTGTGTAAAATGATTACTCACCATCTTGCGCCATAACAATTTGGCATATCAGAAATTAATACCTTTTTAAATTGAAATAAGCAAACAATATGAGTGAAAATAAATAGATCACTAAATGAATTTTTTTAATGTACTGCAGTAAATCTGGAAAGATACGCCTAGAGAGTAAACTCTTAATAATCCTGAATACTCTTACTTGGAGTATAATTCAGTTTCTAGATAAAACAAACGAATGAGTTTGAATATTTCCTGAAGAACCCTATTTATAAGCATAAGCTTCTTTTAACATTATATGGTTTACTTACTGTATACACTTATATAAATAAGACAAAATTCTGGTGCTTAAAAAAAATATTTATGACCCTGTACAAGTTGTCAGGCAGTAAGAGAAGAGGGGAAAGTAATATTGACTCTGGTAGTTCATATATTATCAATGTAATGTAGCGTAACGTCACCTAATTAGCTATAAAAACAATAATAAATCGTAGAATGCAAAACCTAAATTTTTATTCAAAATTTTAACCACCTATCACTAGATTATCAATTTTACTAACTGCAACGGATAGATGATTTTTTACAGAGTTATGTACGGACATATAATAACAGAACAAATTCTTGTAGTGATGTAGGATTCTACTGTTAAACTTACGCCGGCAGATCTGATGGTAGCAGTAGGTTCCATCGGGACACTGGCTGCTGGTGTCGCAGTGCACTGGCGTCGGCTGGCAGCCGGCCGCGTCGTCTGCATTCCCGTCGTAGCCGGCCACGCACTGGCATACTGGAGTGTGTTCGCCGGCCGCACACTCTGCGTGGCGCCCGCACTGCACACCCTCGCACACATCTATCGGGGCAACGCAAGAGTGACATTTGTTTACTAAAATCTTTCAGAGTTAAATCTTGAAAATGTTAGTGTCGGATTCAAGAAATAAAACTTTTTTGGAAAATCAAATAATTCGGAGCAATATATTTGTTCATAATGTTTTCGCAGATCTATAAGAAATTGAAATTTTTTATTTAAATGAATGAGCAGTGGTTGGCTTATGAATATTTAGCATTGAATATTAAATTAAACTATTAAAGTATTTTTATTTGTGATGGTAATAATTGTTAAAAATCAATTCTATGGATATACTACAATCAATTATTATACTATAATTTTATAACAAAAGATAATTACTGGGAAATTGTGTATGACATATTCAGGAATGTTTGATGATATAGGTCTATCTCACTTATTTATGTTCACTTCATTATTATAACTTACATCATAACCTACTTTTTCTGAAGGATTCCATTGCACTTTTTTTGTTTGATAAATGTTAGAATAAAGTTAATTAATATTGACAAAACCCAAGTCTTTGTGTATTTTTTATGATTTGATAAAGCATTTGAAATATATTTAAATTTAAAGATTTTATCCCTCAGAGGACAGTTATATGTTTTATAAATTCCCCCTGCATAGTAGGTGCACAATTAACAATTGTTTTAAACAAAATTGAGTGCAATACTCGACAGACATCATTTAGTGAGATAGCCCAGGTAAACACTCATCTACTACTATGCATAGTATCGAGTTCTGTTGTCATTACCTTTACACTTGGGCACTCCATTATCCTTGACACAGCTGGTGGTGAGGGGACAGTCTCCGTCCGAGACACACTCCGCGGGTGGAGCACACCCGTCCTTATAAGGATCACCCACGGTGCCGAGCGGACACAGACACTTGTACGATCCTCTCGAGTTGTCGCAGTGAGCTCCGGGTCCACATGGTGACGACGAACAGAAGTCTATCAGACTGCACCCGACCCTTGGGTCACCCGTGTAGCCTGGCTGGCAGTAGCAAACTTGTTTGTGGTTCTCCGCGGAACACAGAGAGAACTGGCCGCACGGGTTGTGAGCTAAACAGGAGATCTTGCACATGAAGTCCTCGCAGAGTTTGTCGTTGGAACAGTCGTTGCTTGTGCGACACTCGATGCGTTGACAGCCAATCTGTGGGTTGCCGTGGTAACCGGGCTTGCACGTGCACTTGGGTTGGTGGTTGACTGCGGTGCATTCTGCGTTGCGCCCACAAGGGGCTCCGTCACACACCGACTTGCATTCAGCCTGGGGAAAGGTTTGTAGATGAGGAAAAGATCTCTCAGTTGTTAGATAGTAATTAAAAAAGAAACTGGGATGAAATGAATAAATACCCATGTCACTACAACCCGACATTCTCAGAATGTTTTCAATGAAATCGGATGATTTTTATATTTCCCCATGATACCTTATGGACTGAGTATGTATATTTTCTGCCTAAGGAATAAATTATAAAAACATTGATTATTTGCCAAAGATATAAACTTTTGTTGGTGCCCAACAAAGAATAATATTGAAAACAATTTTTTAATATCTTCCTAAAGTAAATCCCCACGAACTTGTCTGATTATGCTGATTATGGACGGAGGCACAGTCAAGTTTTTGGATTATGTTGAGTTTTTCGCGCCAGTATTACTACCATTTACTTCTCGGGTATCTGACCGTGGAACAACCAGTCACAATGAGGATTAACAGCAGCAAAGGGGTCACTTGCAACAGAACCATGTTTGATAGCCAAAGATACCAACTAATCATTGAATTACTGTTTGTCAGTGATGATGGTATCGCAGAAAAGCGGCCACACGGCTACAGAATAGTGTTTAATAATGTAATAACTGTAATTCCCATTTAATATCGACGATTTGCTCACAAAGCAACATCAAACATGTTGAAGTGTTTGCCTACATCTCCAGCCTCACCATCTAGCAAGCTCCTTTCCCACTGGTAAAGACAATACTACTGATGAAGCTATTCACCTGTCCAACGCTGTTCTCCCGGCAGGCCTCGCGCAGGTCACAATCGTTGTTGCTGCGACACCTCACTTCCTGCACGCAGATTCCGTTGAGACAGTACTGCAGCTCGGGGCAGGTGTTGTTGCTCTTGCACGTCGGCTGGCAGACGCCCTCAATACACATCTGATCGCTGACACACTCCCTGGTCGTCGAACACAGCGCTGCAAACCAATCGAAACATCAGGAAATAGAAAATTAGATTAGCATTTTCTTGCCATAAAACTTATTTAACTTGAGAGGGGACACCATGTTATTGATTGTGCCTCAACCTCAGGTGGTGCTAGGTTACAATCCTGGGACAGACACTCTGAGTTAAGTATGTATATTTCTATTAAGTTTGTTTGCCAGGTCTAAGAAAACTAGAATTATTTCCCTGATGGTCTATTCGTATCCAACATTGATGGGTAGGCAGAGAGCATTTTATAATTATAGCCTTTCAAAATAAAACAGGTACTTGTATAAGAAATATATATATATATATATATATAAATGTATAAATGAAAACCCTATACATCCTAAAAACCATTATGCTCATTAAAGTTATCCTGAAATAAATCTATTTCTTACTTTAACCAGTTCTCGTAGTAAGGTGACTGAAGGAAATGTACATGTACCCTAGTGAGTTTTGGTATATTCTTATATTGTCTTTTTGATACCGTAACCGTTTTAAGGTTTTACCAAAGTAGCTGATTTGAATAAGTTTTTCACCAAATGTCAACCGTATTTAATACATTTCCTTCACATCCCGAACAACTAGAAGGATTAGGCCTACTGAATTAACCATCTAAGCAATGTAAATGTACTGGAAAATGCACAAATTAAAAATACTAGCATGTAGACTGTAAGTCCAGTATTACTGGGTAATCCTTTAAAATGAATGCTAACAATTAGTCAATAAATTGACTTGATATATCAAGATAACTCAGAGACAACTGAAGATCTAAAACAGATCACTTTACGGTTTCATGTATTTTTTATGTACTCGGTAATGAGTGTGTTGATTCTTAGACAGTTCTTTATTCATGGATACGGGAGTGGCAGCTCAGTGGTAGAGCTCTGGCCTCACAAGCCAGCGGTCCCTGGTTCGATCCCAGGCGACGACATTACATGCACAAACATGAGCCGTCACCTTTGGCTAACCTATGTGACTTAATGCCGTGACCGTACCAGGCCTCTCTTTAGATCACCGCACAGGCCTCTTGGGCCCATGGTGACGGGCAGCGGAGGTTTTAATTTTTAAAAAAAAGAAAAGAAAGATACTCACACAGACAGACTCCGTTGCTGCAACTCGTACCGGCCGGACACTGGTTGTCACCGACACAGTACTGTATGGGCACGCAGCCCAGGTCGGGGTCACCGGTGTGGCCCGGCGCGCACGAACATGTTGTCTGCCCCGGCCCCGGTCCTGCAGCACAGTCGGCGTGTGGCCCGCAGATGCCCGGCACCTGGCACGGGTCCTGGCACCGGTCGGAAACACACACATGTGCCTTTGGGCAGTCGCTGTTGTCCTCGCACTCCACACGCACACATTCCACCTACCGGAAAACATTTAGTATAAAGGTTGATTTAAATTGATAAATTTGTGTAACTCTCTTGGGATTGAGCATTAAAAATCAATTTGGAAACTTGAAATAAGCTTCAACAGTAAATTAAGTGAATTTTAAATAATGAACTATTACCTTTAGTAGAATAAAAACTGGACTCATTGAAAAGATTTTTTACACAATTTTCAACAAAAATTAGAATGGAATCAATTTTTTTATTGGAATCAGTTGAATTAAATGCTTTAACATATTGTAAAATGTAATGTAATTCTTCAATGAACTGTTGATACTAATCAAAGTGTAAAAATAGTGATTTACCTATTAATACCTGACAAAAATTATACATGTTTAGTTCGTGAGTGAATTTTTTTATATTTTTTATCCTATTTAATTTACTCTATGCATTTGTATGAATAATGGATATTTTTTAATTAATTAGGCCTTGAAACAACATACATCCATGGAACTTTTTAAACACATTTTTGGCGTTATACCAGCTAAGAAGTAACTTAAATTTACAATGATCTACAGGGATTTTCAATTTAAAAAATTGCCTTTAATTAAAAAAAAAACTTAATTTTTATTGTTAACAAAGCCAAATTTACTGACAAATTATTCTAGAAATTCAAGTCCTATAAGAGCGACCATGCTTCACCTTAGCGTCCCCCTTTGTCTGTGCAGGACACCGGCACTGCGGGCTATGGTTGACGGCAGCACACTCTGCGTTGACTCCACACGCGGTCTGGGAGTCGCACGGGTTGCGACAGCGGCTGTTGATGCAAGCCGCACTCGACGGACAGTCGCCGTCGGACACGCAATCTCCGGGCTTGCGGCACCCGCCGGCGACCGGGTCACCCACCAACCCGTCGGGGCACAGGCACTGGAACGTTCCGGGCACGTTGCGGCAGCTGTTGACACAAAATGTAGATATAGTAGCTAAGATGACTAGACCACCACAAGGGTATATTTTAGATAAAAATTGGTAAAGGAATGTGTGATGCATTGTTTAGCTTGGTTACTGATAGAAATAAGGTGGTTCATTAGATAAATATTATTAATTAATGGACCATAATATTCCATAAAAAGAGTTTCTTGACAAGTGTAAACAAACTTTGGGTTTTAAAAAATAAAACAAGTTCCTGCTTTATAAAATAGAATAGTCAGAGGGCCTAGTTAAAATTTTAATTTGTAACTCTCGTTGTTGTGTGATTGTAAAACATTAGTAAAAAATCCTCTTAACAAAAAGAAAATATACTTTTACAAATCACATAATTGCATTTAACTCCATTAGGTCCAAATAGTTATTATATTTTCAAGTATCACAGGCTTGATTGCTGCTGTGCAGTGTTCAAAACGATATAAGGTCAACTTACAGAGCAGTCTCGTGGCAAGGGCTGTTGAGGCACTCGTCGATGTCTTGGCAGGTGCCTTCGATGAACTGGTAGCCTTCGTGGCAGGCGCAAACACCGCGGTGTTGGTCCACAACACAGCTGCCACGGCCACAGTCCAACACGTCACACGGGTCTGGGCAAACCATTGATTAATTCAAATTCAAATTCAAAAACTCCTTTATTTCCATAAACTTACAGGAATAAGCATTGGATTGCGTCAATTACAGAATAGTAATAGTATTTTATATAGAGAAATAAATATTCTACAATAAGCTAATATACAAAGATTTACAAAATTGAATCAAATAAGTTTTCTGAGAGGAGTACAATAAAAAATGAAAACTGATACGATAAACTGCTATGATAAAGTACAAACAATAAAGTAGAACACTGCTGAAATTAGTACAATAAAACCCTCACCATAAATAATAATCATTCCTACAATCTATGAGACCCCACTAAATTCCTGGATTGAGTAGAAGGCATTCTCAACCAAGTAATCTTTAAGTTTTAATTTGAATTTTTTAATTATGTTAATATTTTTTATGTCATCTGGCAGAAAGTCAAATAACTTTCTTCCAGCCGATAAAGGTAACTTTTCCTGAATTACTAATCTATCAATAACGAAATTTTGAAAACCTTGTCTTGTGTTGTAGGAATGGTGGGGTGTGATGGTTGAGTGTGACTGATGATGCTTATAATATAAAACAGTGCGGTAAATGTATATACAAGGAAAAGTCAAAATTTTAAGTTCTGGGAAAGCCAATTTACAAGAATCTCTCTGTTTTAATTTAGCTATAATTCGAACAATTCGAACGATTAATGGTTGCTGATACGGTTTACCAAGGGAGAGAGGGAGAGAATGGGAAAGTAGGAAGTATATAGAACATTGTAAACTACAAATTGATGTTGATGAGTCAAGGTTTTATTTCATTTGTTGAGGGAACTGAAGATATTTTAGAAGGATTACAGTTGGATTTCAACTAATAAATAACATAAGTTACATTAGAAAAAAAATCACTAAGATAAGATTAAAATGTGTTTATCAAAATTAATTTACTGTTCAGGAACTTTGCTCAAGCCAATCAACAAGCATTTATAGTAACTGACTCAAATGCAAGAGGTTAGTGGACATTTCTTGGTAACTAGTAGCTGTGTAAAAACCGGGTGTACCTCTCCAGAGTATTGGAGTCAGTAATGAAAACTGCAGTGTTATTCTTCAGCTAAAGAATGTGTTTTTAGCAGTAGACTTCTATTTTATACAGTAGTTAGGCTAAAGAACGGCTGTAACCTTACATTTGGTTACCAAACTTTATATACTGTTTGAAAAACATATAGTGCATTGAGAAGTAAAATATTCATAAAACTTTGTGAAAAATGATAATTTGATTACATATCACAAGGAAAGTCCTGAGAAAGACTCACTTGCACATCTGTTGTTGTTGGCGTCGCAATATTTATCCCTGGCACAGTCTCCATCATCCACACACTCCACTTTGTAGCAACCGCCCCTCGCATTGCCGGGGTCACCAATGTGGCCGGCAGGACAGGCGCAGACGGCTCGGTGGTCGGTAACAGAGCACACGGCTGTCGGCGCACACTGTGTCCCGGCGCAGGGGTCAGTGCAGCGACCGCGTACACAGGCCAGTGTAGCGGCACAGTCGGCGTCAGCCTTACACTGGTCGGGGCTGGTGCAGCCCGGCGCAAGGTACGGGTCACCCACGGTACCAGGTCGGCATGCGCAACGGAATGACCCGACCGTGTTGGTACATATGGCACTTGCGTGGCACGGGCTCTGCTGGCACTCGTCAATGTCGACACAGCCTCGCACGGTCATCTTGAAACCTGTTCCACATCTGCAAACAAATATTTATTAATTTTAATTGGTTTTTTAATTTACTGAATTAGATTACTTGTTATTTTTTTTATTAAATAACCTTAGAACTAATAAGTGTTTTCCTGTAAAATGAATGACAAATAAAACCAAATGTGCTCACACATTTTACTTTTATTTGACCACACTTCACAATGCTTGGAGACATTTAATTTCCAATAAAAATTGATAGTTTTACCCAAAAAAAAACTGTTACACTAAAAAATATTATAAGAATAACAAATGCTGGTACTAAATTCATAATAAAAACCTTAATAAAGCCTGGTAATAAATATTAAAATCTTGGTAAATAATAAAACCTTGGAAAATAATATTAATAGAATTTTGGAAATAAACAAATATCACAAACTATTTTAGATTCTTTTGATATTTAGAGTGGTTTCAGATCAGGTTTCTGATGGTAAGCAAGTTACCAACAGAAATAAAATCAAATGAAATGTATAGTAAACTAGCACAAAAGTCACAACAAATATAGTTTTACAGCAACTAATAGGGAAAATAGCATGATGCTAGAAAATTTTTAGGCATATTTTGTATTACTAGTGTACTTGTTGCTCGATATCGAGCAATTTAGTTTGGGTAATTACGCTTTTTGATCAGTTAATTAACCAGTGCATCCTCCAAATTTTAAATCATAATCTCTTTGGTATAGACAGACAGATGTTCTCACTGGTGTAAATACTCGGTAGAGTTGTTAACTTTAAATCTTTTAAATTTCTTCATCAATGTTAATCAAATGGAGAAATTTAAAACTTTAAGGGCTTCTAGGGCCCTTCCGTTTGGATAGAGAGTTACCAATTTCCTTTAGAAACAACTTCTTGCAGAGCTCTATTCAATGACACTAAAATCATTAAAATTGGTTGAAAGCTGTAAGAAAAGTTCCTTGTAAAAAAAAAAAAAAAAAAACTTTTAGATTAATGTGTCAAAGGAATTTACTTTAACTTTGTTGGTTAGATATTTGGTAACCTCTTTTTATTTCTAATATTAGACACTGGGACCATATGGTATTTCTTTCTTATCAACACCTTGTACGAGATCTGTGACTAAATAACTAACATTTATGAATCCCATCGTTTGTTACCTGCACTTGTTGTCGGCGCAGATCTGGTTGACGTCGCAGTCAGCGTCGGAGGCGCAGCCCGGGCGGCAGGTGCCTTGCACGCAGAGCTCGCCGGCTAGACAGTTGCTGTCGCTGTAGCAGACCTGGACGCAGACGCCAGCTTCACATCGCTCGCCTGCCGCACAGGGGGCGCCGCCAGCGCACGGCTGCCGGCACACATGCTCCACACACAACTGGCCGCGGCCGCACTGGTCCTGTGTACAGCAGACGACATGGCTATTAGCTGATGGGTACGGTGGTTCTTATCCAATTTCATTTTTTAAATGCAGAGTTTTAAACAGGTGGTAAATGACAACGATAAACATTACAATTGTTTGGCAATCTCATCCATTTCCTCAGCCTAATAATACTCATAAAAAATCGAGATCAATGATAAGCATTAAAGTTTGTTAAGAGAGGAAAATGTTACTGCTTAAGGTATGATCCATAAATGGCAAGTAGGTCTGGAATTAATACATTGGCAATGGTGATTTTTACACTATGTTCCAAAAATATATCATGTCTTCAAATCATGGACTTAAAGCAAATTGTGGAATATACATCATATTAAAAAGACGTAAGGTCATTTAGTGGGATAAAAGTACAATACCTCTGAATATTGAGTCATGAAGGGTAAATCAGTAAAATTTCTCCAGTCAGGAATTAAGACTGAAGAAATGAAGTTAACAATTAATTAAATTGTTTTGTTTAAATAAACTCAAATTATTTTGAGTTGGTACTGTTTTTTTTTCCTTTTTTATTTTCACTAGGACCTGAATAAAAAATTTACTGAGATGAATAAAAAATCAATAGGTAAACTGCAAAACAGCAACTAAGTTACCTTGCTTTTGCATGTGACTGGAACTCGAACACAGCCCTGTTGAGGAGATGGGTTTCCTTGGAAGCCGTCTGGACAGCGACAAATCGTGGCGTGATTGACAACTGCACACTGCGAGTTGGGCCCACATACTCCTTCCGCTCCGCATGGATCTGAAGTGAAAAGACATTGTGTTGAATGTGGGAGAGATAAACTGCTTAGTCTTTTTTTTTAGTTTTATCTTTTAAATCATACATAGTTGGTAAGAAAATTTATCACAATTGTATTAGACCAAAATATTTTAGAGTTTAAACACACCATTCACGTTTTATGCCAATATAAAACTGTATGCTAACATGAAGTTCAAGGTTTAACAATGAAATTTCCTGTGTACATATTTTGGACATTTAGATGCACTTTGACATAAAAATATGATTATAAAGCTTATTTATCAGCTTAAAAAACTGCCCATTGATTGACCTTTTTTTTCCACACTTTATTTCGAAACAAGTAAAATTGTTTATCAATATAACTGCTTTGTTCTTGTGTTTCAGAAGAACAGCAAAGTGACTGTCATTTAAACATTATCATTTGCACACAGTATGATTTTCACAAATCACTTTTAAGCAAAGCACTCCCCACTGCACTCACCTTGACATTTGTTGTTGATGCAGGCGTGGCTCGGTCGACAGTTCTTGTTGCTGCGACAGCCAAGCACACAGACGTTGTTGACGCAGGCCTGCGTGTCCTGGCACTGGGAGTGGCCGACACACGGCAGCTGACACTTGTTGGCTACACATCTCTCTCCCTCCGAGCAATCTTGTGACTTGCGGCACACCACTTTGCACTGGCCTTCGATACAAACATCCCCATTGCAATCCAAATCCGATGTGCAGCTGAACAACTCCCGCAAGCATCCTTCCGCTGCGTTCTTACTCAACGGAGCAAACTTGGGTAAACAATCACAGACTGGTTTACGATCGACAACATTGCACAGCGTATTGGGTCCACAAGCTCCATCACAAGGGTTCACACACTTTCCTCCACTACAGACCGATTGTTCGGGGCAATCTTTATTTCCGTTAGGACAGTTTCCTTCGGGCCAGCACCCTTCAGTGAAGGGATCGCCGACATGGTTCGGAGGGCATTTGCAAGTATGTCCTGCAGAAGGTGTCGCCTCACAAAGGGCGGTGGGATGACAAGGGTTTGGATTGCAAACTTCTGTGGGAACACATTCTATATCCGGTAGTGGATTAGGCTTGAAACCGCTGGGACATTGACAAACTGACTTGTGATCTTCAGGTATACAAACGGCATTTGCCCCACAAGTATCCTCTTCACAAACGTCGAGACAAGTGTGGCTGAGACGGTTGCACAGCTGGTGGGGAGGACAATCCGTATTGTAGACACACGGAACTGCTTGGCAGCCAGAGGTGTTGGGATCACCGGTGTACAAACCTGGAGGGCACTGGCACTGAGCTACGTGGTTCTTCGCCACACAAACAGCATGTGGGCCACAGTTCACTTTATCACAAGCTGGCTGGCATGTTAAGCTGCCACTGTTCGAGTCTATTCTACAAGTGTCAGCCTCAGCACATTGGCTGTCTTGATTACACTGGTTGCTCACGGTGATCTTACATCCCTCTCTGTCGTTCGGGTTGCCTGTAAACCCTGGCAAGCACTGGCAGTGACCCGCATGATTAGAGGCGACACAAACCGCATTGCTTGGGCAGGTGAATTCCAAGCAAATACTGGCACACTTCAACACTCCTAATGGATCTGGTCTGCACTGAGCGGTTCCAATACAATCTTCATTTGATGTGCAATCTGGCAATGAAGGCTTCTCACAAGAGGATGTGACAGGATTCCATTTGAAACTGGCTTTACATTGACAAACAGGGTGGCTTTCTTCATCGAGGAAACATTCTTCATTTTGTCCACAAGCAACGTTGGCACAGGGATTAGCACAAACATTGACACCGTCAGAATCAATAGCACAGATCATTCCAGATTTGCAATCTTCATCTGTAGAACACTCGGCGGATGTTATTGTCCTCTCTGGTTGACAACCGATCGTCAGATCTCCTGGATTGCCCGAATAACCATCTGCACATATACACGATGACCTGTGCTTATCGGTGACACAGAGCGCATTGGGCCCACACTGCAGTTTGCTGCATGCCTCCACACATTTGCGTATGTTCTTGCTGAATTGAAAGCATATTTCAGCACTCTTGCAGTCAAAGTCGTTGTTGCACTGGCCCTCCACTCGGCATCCTGACTGTAGATTGTTGGGGTTGCCAGCCAGACCAGGAGGGCAAACGCATTTTCCGTTGACGCAGGCAGCTCCCGGACCACATTTCACACCATCACATCGGTTCTTGCAGTGACCTCGTTTGCAAGTGTATCTGTAAATAACCAAAACAATGTAAGAACAACAAGGAACAAAAATAAATTGTTAATTGGATTACTTAGTGTTATACAACATAAACCAAATAAAATTTTTTAAATAAAACAAACCAATTAATTTTAATATTTTACTGTTGATTCTAAATAAATACAATATTAGGATTCAACGATGCGTTTTAAATTTATATTATTCCAAGCACAGATATAAGAAGCAAACAATTGTTTTTATACAAAATAAAGATTTCTCCACTTTAATTTTCTGTACTGTTATTTTTATTGTAGGAGATCAGAAGTAACATACAAAAATTAAGCAATAAAAATATACATTAGAGTATTAACTTACCCAGAGGGACACGGTCTGTCGTTGCTGCAGGTACAAGTGAGGGGATCTGCACAAGGCTGACGAACTATTTGTAGACATCCAGTGAAGGGGTTGCCAGCGTAACCATCAAAACAGCGACAGTCGAAGCTGCCAGGAGTGTTGATGCAGACAGCGTTGCTTCCACAAGCGTTACCGATGCATTCATCCACATCTGTTAAGCATGTGATGGAATTAAATAGTTGTCCAAGGTTGGAACCAAAATAATCCTATTGATTAAAAATTTTATTAATAAGATGCTGGTTATTTATTTATATGACTTAGAGTTATGTGTATTATCTCTGTCTTTACCAGATGACATGCTGCTCCTTATCAACTCCTGAAGTCTTTAAAAGCTTATTGACCCTTCCCTTTAACTTCTTCTCAAATATGTTTAACAGCTCCTCAAAATCCTTTAACAACATTTTCTAAAACAGCTTAAAAAAGAAGCTGACTAAATCCTTATATACTTAGAAAAGCAGTTCATTAACAAATATAGTTATTTTGATCTTTGGGTTGTAAAAAAAGCTTTCTCAACGACGATTAGGATAAGTAGTACAGTCATCAATGGGAATTCAGCACTATTGGAAGGAAATTTGTACTGAGGTGGAAAATAAAATTCTGTATTTTGACTGCACATTTATTTTAAATGGGGTTTAATAACTTTCAGTGCCACTCACCTTCACATTTGATGTGAGGGTTGCCACGGAAGCCCGGGGGACACTGGCAGACGACACCGCCTGCACCCTCCTTGCACACTGCGCCAGCGCCACACACCCCAGAGTCACACGATGTTGGCCGCTTGTCCTGCGGTCCGCATTCCTAGAGCGGGGTTGCACACACACTGGTTGACAGCTCCGTATTCACAGTGGGCGTTGGTGCCACACGCCGGCACACAGACGGGCGGCAGCGACGCTGGAGACAGACAACGGGTGAGATGGGGGCAGCAAGGTTATGATAAAGAAAATGGAAAATGTAGGAACAAAAGCTGTAGAGACAAATGACAACTTTTCAATGCAAAATTTTCTTCTGAATTGAAGAGTGAATGAAGGCTGGAAAGAGGACAGAAAAATGATTTATTTCATAAATACACTTTGTATTTGACTCTAGTTTTTGATAAAGTAATTGCCAGAATAAACACTTGTGGAACAGATTTCGTACTGAATAAATTTCAGAATAAGAAAAACTCATGATGAATAAGCCTCTGAATCATTGATAATAGCAACAAAGGTTTAAATACCTGTGCACTGTCAAGTGATCCCTTGTTTGGTTATTTGCTACCAAAGAAAATAACCAACAATAACCAAATAACCAACAATAAGCAAATAACCAAATGGGTGTGGACCATTAGAGGCCCGAAACCTTTGGTAGCAAATAACCAAACAAGGATCACTTGACAGTGCACAGGTATTTAAAACTTTTATTGAAAAAACTCATGTAATTAAAAAATTACAATCGTCATATTACTGTATTAGAATGAATATTTTTCCATTCAATGTTTTTAAATCTCTTATTTTTCTCTTCATGTTTTTTTGTTTCCGTTTTTATCATAAGTCTACTTTTTACTAACTACAGTTGTTTTAGCTACAGTTCAGCCAGATTTTCCTGGTGTGTTATTTATAGTTGGTTGTGTTGTAATTGCCATCATTCATCTGAGCACGGAATCCAATTCCAGACATTAATATGTTGTTAATTCATTTTACAAATCCAAGATGGAAATTGTCCACTTATATCATAATAGATCAAACTATCAGTCCAAATTTGGTTTACATAGCTAGTTAGCAGCTTCACTCACGTTTGCATGCACAGCAGATCTGGGTTGCCACAAACATCGGCAGACACACGCACTGGTTGGTGTTGGGGTCACAAGTGGCGCCCACTCCGCAGACGACTCCCTGGCAGCGCTCCTTGCACCGGCCGCCGATACACACGGCGGGTGGCGTGCAGGGGACGGCCGCCGAGCAGACGTCCGCCGCACACGAGCCACCGGGAAATGGGTTGCCGCGGTAACCCTCGGCGCACTTACAAGTCGGCCCGGCGGTGGTCACGATGCACTGAGCGTCCCCGGCCACACAGCACGCCCTCGCACACTGCAGCAGAACAGACAAGAGAGGCGTTATTAAATTAAATATTTTTCTTATTATTTTAGAAGTAATAACTTTTTTCCCAAAATGCTAAACTATTATTTCTTACTTCGTAGTGCCTTAAAATTTTTTAAAACATTAATGATCCCAAGTAATGTCAATTTTTATATCAACTGACTTTAATGTTAAATATAAAATTTTTTCTGGAATGAAAAAAAAAAAGAAAAAGTTAAATTACTAAAACTAAAACTTTCAACTTCGGTATTTTGGACCCTTTTACTTAGGTAAATGATTGGGGCATTGTTAAGATACATCAAAAGTTAGAAATTCTCAGTCTTAAAATAAGAATATCTAGCTTTGGATGTATTTTAACAATGCAAAATAAAATTCAAATAGTTTTGATGTTACTGTGGAGGATTATATCATTCATCAGACTCTAGATTGCTTTATTTTATATACTTTTATCTTACTTATCATTCATATTCTTTGGTCCTTCATTAGATCAATGTCAATTGGAAACCCATTGTGACATTGTCAGTTGCGGACCAGGATAGAAATTTTAATCAAATTTGGTCAACCTGGTCTTTAACTGATGGTTACCAATCCTTAAATCGATCTTAAGAATCACTAAGCAATACGATTGTTAGGGTGCAATACAAGTGCATAAAGTTACATAATCTTTCACCCACTTAATTCATCTTACAACAATTGTTTATAAATGCAATGACTGTTGTTACTGCACTCACTGGAGACACACTCGCCGCGCTGGATCTCCCGGAAGCCTGGGTAGCAGCGACACCATGCAGCGTGGTTCTCCGCCTCGCACTGCGCATTGGCTCCGCACGGGCAGTGAGTTGCAGGGGTTGACACACTCGTGGGTTGACGCACGACAGCTGGCCGGCACCACTCGTCGTCCACCGTACACTCACCCTTCGGTGATATCGTACCGATACCTGGAGGAGAACATGTGTGAGGGTGAGTAAAATGTAACACCGCTCATATGTCACTTTATTTATTGTTTTGCTTTTTCGTAAACAAACATTTGACGATGTAAAAAGAAGCCCTTGCAACGGCAATTAAAAGAAGTGGATATGAACATCTGCTCTGAACTTCAAGAAAGAAATTAAAATTACAGTTGCCTAAGAAGAAAATAAGGTAATTTAGGACGGAAGGGTAGGAATTTGGTCCCATAGTGGGAAATAAAATTCTGTCTTTCAACCGAAAATTAATTTTGAATGGAGGAAAGTAATGGTTCAAACGCAACTATTGTAGACCTAAGTAGAATAGTTTTGATGAGTGTACTTGAGAGGATGAAGCGTATTAAAATTATAGAAATAAATTTGTAGTATGTCCTGGTGAACTCACATCCGCCCCTGTAGGGGTCGCCGGTCATGCCATGAGGACAGACGCACTTGTAGCCACCCTTCTCGTTGACGCATCGTGCCGCGTACGCGCACGGGTTGCTGGCGCACTCGTTGACGTCGTGGCAACCCTGCAGCGGGTCGCCCTTGTAGCCGGGGAGACACAGACACTGGGGCGGGTCAGTGGGAGAGCACTGCGCATTCATCCCGCACGGAAACCTCTCACACGGACCTGCGAACCGCATTGACATTGTTACACCACATCGGTTTGACAAGATTTCAATTACAATAAAATTTTAACTGTTTAAAACTATGTATTTGTATTTTATATTGTGGTTTTAGAGGTTTTAAGAAAGAAATGTTAAAAGAAGTTTTATCTCACTTAAAATTACACTTTAAGATATGAAATAAAATAGGCATACCTTTTATTTTTTTACATCACTATGATTCGATTGAACAAAATAAAAGCTACTGAGCATCATACAGTATTCAGACTTTACTCTCATTGACAATTGGTGGTGATTTATTTTATGCCATGCCTATAATGTATTTCCTGTTGTAGCATGATGGTGTAAAAATATATATTTCATGAATTAGCCATATTTCACATTGTAATATATGGGGATTGTAAACGTTTCAAAAATTCATTCAGATTGTACCGTTTGTAATGAGGTCTTATTACTGCCAAATAATAACCTAGTATAAAAAGCTAGGATTGAAAACTTCAGGTAATTTAAATTCTTTTTATTTAATAAACGTTTTTAATCAACTTTTTATACTTTGAACTTTTTATACTTTTTTTTACTTAGCCTAGTTACAATTTAGTCTTCTTGACACACCGGTGTTTACAGATTACGATAATTGTAGGCTACTGCAGGCTACTCACTCTTGCACTTGTTGCCATCGGTAGCATCAGTGAAGTACGGAGGTGGACAGACGCACTCGCCTGGCTGCACACATTGTTCGTTGGCTGCGCAATCGTTGTGCGTCACGCACTTGACCTGCGCTGGTGAGCAGAAGCGCGCAGGGTCGCCGCTGTAGCCGGTGGGACACGCGCAGGTGAAGCCTTGTGGTCGGTTGATACATTGCGCACCATACCCACACACTTGGCCTGCCTCCACACACTCGTCTATGTCTGTCAACGCAAGAGGGTGGGTAATTACGAGTCCACGTCAATACCTCTTCATAGCTTGAGGATGAACTAAAACTTTAACTAAAAATTGTCTTTCGTTGATATGTCCTTTGGCCCTCATTACACTAAACAAAGTGTAGGCCTAAACATAGGTTAATTCAAAGTTGCAGACTCTTAGAGTTTTCACAGATTAACTGAGGTCCAAATATCTTCATTCCCTTACATGAAATCCCACCAAAAGAGATTCAATACGATAAAAAAGTGTTGTAGAGAAAAACAAATAATTATGTAATTACTCTACAAAATAGACATTGTAATTTTAAAAGAAAACAGTTAACACATAAATGTATTGGTCATTCTGTGAATCATATAAATTATCATAGGGTCTGATAATAAACATGGTGATAGGAATAAGATTTTAATTTTGGTTGAAGTATCCTATAATGATTAAAAGCGCTCGTAAAGCTTTAATTTACAGTATTTATTTTCATTAACCGCTGAATGTCGGTCAGCATCTTTTTTCAAAATAATACAACAATTTTGAAAAGTGGGCAGCCGAATGGCTGAATTTCTCAAACTAATATGAATCTAAACATAATAACACTACACATTCAGTAATAGTTTTCCTCACCTTGACAGCTTCCGTCCTCGGCAGGCCGGGAGCCCTTGGGGCAGGCGCAGTAGCTCACCCCGCCGGAGATGGTGATACACTCAGCACCCGGCGGACACTTGCCCTTGGAACAATCGGCCAACACGCATTCTCCGCGGACCCTCCGCGGACCAGGTGGTACGGCGGCTGGCACTGACACTCTGGGCTGTGGCACTCTGCAAGCACAACCTTGGTTACATGATATATCCTCAGTTAACTTGTCACTCACAGTTTTTAAATTTTTTTTATTCCCACGTGTTAAAGCAAATCTGTGTGTTAGTTTTACAAGTAAAGGATAACTTTATCTTCAAAGTTCCTTGTTTAGTTCACTTAAAATAAGAGAAAAAAACTCATGAGCTCAGAAGTGTATGACTTGGATTTTCTAATCATGTATTAAATGTTTATACTTCGCGTGTAAAACTCTATTGGGAAATTTACTTTTTCTGCAATGTACTAAGTAACATAATTTACTATTTACACGTGATTGCCTACATTACTACCTACTTCACGTAGAACTAAAATGATCAATTCATAAAAAAATTACTTGATCTTGAAGCTTCATAAGATTGAAATATACATGTTAAGTTTTGGAGAAAAAGGACAGTCACAGTGTGGTAAAATAGGTGTTTTTTAGGTAAACGACCCTCAGAAGTTGTGCTACAGAATGTGTAAAGAACACATCCTGCCAGGGTTAAATATGGCTAAGGATAGAGAAGAATGGAGAGTTGTTGGTAAGGTCGAAAAAAATCTTTGGTTCACAAACTACAGGAGTAACTGATAACGTTTTTTAAAGCGTCGAGTCTAATCACCTTCACACAGTGAAAATGGGTTGCCGTAATATCCAGGAGGGCATTGACATTCATAGCTGCCAGGCATATTCTTGCACACTGCATTGAGTCCACAGGCTGGCTTGTCATACGTTGGGCTGCACTCGTTGATGTCTTTACACTTGCCGGTCGATGGGTCGCGCGTGAAGCCGCTCTGGCAGATACACACGTTGTGGCCCTGGTATCCGTCCGTCACACAGACCTCTGTGTCGGAGCAAGGCAGCTGCGGCCCACACGACTCCGGAACCTGTGGGGCCCAACATTGATTTAAACAACATGAAGATTAAAGCAATTATCTCAATACTGAAACATAACCTATGGCCGGTTGATTTGTTTAACATTTGTACAGTACAATATTGTTAGCTTAATATTACCTGAATGAATCTTCCTACCTCTTTTAAACTTTTAGAATTCAGTTAAAAGATTACCCTTGTTTCATTGACTGGCAGCTGAGTGGTTTTAATGCTCGCCTAAAATCAAAGGGTTGAAAGTTCAATCCTCAGAAAAGTGTATAGCCTTTTGATGGTTCGAAACTGGACCCAAAAATAGCCGACAACCCAATCAGGCTATTAATAAAATAATGCTATCAAATGAATTCACAGTTCTTTATCAGTAAAATTAGCCACACAAGGCTTCATACACAACGCTTATCATTAATTTTTACCTTAAATTATAGCATTGGCGGTCGTAATGTAATGTGAATAAATAAGTCTTCTGAAAACCAATTATTCAACTAAAGAATAGATAAACTAAAGGACTAAAATATTTGTGAATCAAAATAAACAATTATCTCATCTAAGAACTGGCTGAATCCATGTCTGGATGTATATCTTATGTGAATTTTACTCCATTAACGAAGCTACTAAAAACATTACACATAATAATTCCTTCATTTCTCTTCTAATATATATAAGAGATAGCACCAGTCGGAGAAGAAACTGATTAGCCCTGTAAGCACTACCTTGAGCTGGGAGCATCCGTCCTTATAGGGGTCGCCGGCGGCGCCGCCGGGACACTGGCAGTTGTACCCGCCGGGCTCGTTGTGGCAGACGGCGCCAACGGGGCACGGATTGGCCAGACACTCGTCCACATCCACACAGCCGGTGGCCTGGCCAGTGTAGCCGGCGCGGCACAGGCACTGCGCCTGGTCGTTGATGAGCATGCACTGCGCATTGGGCCCACAGATGACACCTTCGCACGGGTCTGCGGATATACGGAGCGGGTTAGGAATGAGTTGTGAATTACAATGTGTTGCTTCTGAGGATTTTAATGGATTACATTTAAATTTTGAAGTGAAAATGATTATCTGTAACAGATATAACATGGAATGGCAGGCTCAAAAAGAAAATTGAAAAACTTTTTCTCAATATGCCTCACATTTGAAAGAAGTGCGGTTAATGAGGATTGTAAAAAGATGCTGAGGCAGACATACAAGGGAGTTCTGATGATTAAACACAAAAGGGAAAATGGGGGATTTCTTTTGACACTAAATATGTTTGCCAAAGCAATGAGCCATTGTTTAATATGTGATATCTGATAGACGATAGAGAGGAAGCATTCATAAACAAGTACGGAAGGAAACTCCTTATGGAAGGAGACTTGGGCAGTCAAATAAAAGGTGAAAGGATGAAGTAGCATGAACAGTACATAAGCTTGAAAATCATGGGAACCTAAGGAGAAAATGCAGAGGATAAGTAATAAAAGCTGGCAAGGTTAAATAACACTTTAAATAAAAGTGACCATGGGAGTAATAAAAAAAGTGAAAGTAAAAAATCCCTTACGCCTGCAGTCGTTTCCAATGTTGGGGTCGGGGCAGTAGCAGCGCTTCTCTGGGTTACAGATGGCGTTGCCGGGACAGTCTCTGTTGGTTTTGCAGGTGACGATAGTGACACACCGGACCTCAGGCGAGGGGTCGGGCAGAGTCCCGTCGGGGCACTGGCACGCGTAGGAGCCCGGTGCGTTGGTGCACACCGCGCCGGGGCCGCACGCGTCTACCCGTGAACACTCGTTGATGTCTGTCAGAAAGAATAAGAATAGGAACACTTTTATTGTAAGGTAATTTTTTTCAATCCATACAGATAAAGTCCATTGTTGGATTAAATCCATCCAGATTTAATAAACAACATATTTTTAAACAACTCAACTTACAGTTAACTGATTTTTATTATTTTGGTGTCATTTAATAAAGCTCAGTGAGAAGTTGTTTCTAAGGTAAATTGGTAATCCATCCAAATAGCAAGGCTCTTAAAGGTTTTGTCATTGTTTAGTAAACTATTGCGGACATTTTCCATCACTGATTAGTTCAAACAAAAGTTATCTTGAAGTTTGTAACTTTGTATCTTAAAGTTTGCTATTTTGCCATTTGATTAAACATTGGTAAGAAAATTAATAGATTTTCTGGTTCAACATCTGACACAGTACACCAGTACGATCCACAGTTGCGAAAAACTATAAAAATCTCTTACAGAAAAATTATTATTTCTATTCGTTGTGAAAGCAAAAATGTTTTGTGACGCTACACATAAAAATGTTTTGTGATATTATTGTCGTTAGGAAAAAAACTATCTGAATATGTATCCCATAGTGATGGCACTCACCAAAGCACTGTTTGAATGCATTTCCAGAGAAGCCGGGCTTACACTGGCAGCTGAAGCCCCCGGGTGTGTTGGAACAAACCGCGTTGGGACCACAGCGACCGAATGGACCGTTGATTTTGTCACATTCATCGATATCTAAAACAATACAGGTTAATATAAGTCACTAAAAGTTTTTAACACAATTGCAAATCATTGTTTGAAAATGTTTAAAAGGATATTCATTATTCTTATCGTCTAAATTCAATTTTATAAGCTTTTTTGACTTAAATGATCAAGGTAAGCTTACCAATACATCCAGCGGCAATGTCCAGTGGATTGAAAGTCCAGCCGTCCTCACAAATGCAGTAGGTCTCATTGCCATCAGGTTTGCAAAAGGCGTGTTCACCACAAGTTACGTCCTTGCATGGCTCTGAAAGGATAATTTTTATCATGTAACAAATGAAAAAAGGATTTTTAGATAGGATGAGCACTTTATTAGTTTAAAATGTAAAAAAATCAGATAAAGTCCACAGTGATTTTTTTTTCACATTCCACAAAATTTTAAAGTTAATGTTACTGAACATCTTAAAAATCATTTTAACAGCATAAAATATAGTATTTTTTATTGGCATTAGAGGTCCATAAATCTTTTTTAATATGTCATTAAAACAGTAAAATTTATCGATATTTTTTTTACCAAGAAGAGACAAGTAAATTGTAATTATTGTTTGTTATTTTATTCTTCTTATCAAAATATTATTCTCAACCCAACTAATTTCAAGTAATTTTCAACACTAGACTTCACTGATTATAGTATAATGCAATGTCTCAACCAGTCGGTGGAAACCTAAGATTTCTTTAATGATGACAAGCGTGCAGTTGTCAGTCACCTTTGCAGGCAATGGTTGGCGGAGCACCCACGTAGCCCGGCTGGCAGTGGCACTGGTAGCCACCGGGCGTGTTGACGCATGTCGCGTAAGGTCCGCACGGCTGCGCGCCACATTCGTCCAGATCCACACAGACCGAGCCCTGAGCCTTGAACCCCGACTGGCAGAAGCACTGGCCCTCGATACACTCTGCGTTGTTGACACAGTCAAAGTTGCTCTGACACAGCACCGTCACGTCAACCTGTCATAAAGTGACACGGTCAGATTGTGTTAAGCTTATTTAAAGAATAGTATAGTTCATCACTAAGGTCTAAAATAACGCTTTTTGTTCTAGGTTAAGTTTTAGGACCAAGGTGATAGTTGAGGAGGTAAAATGACTGAGTTTCGTAATTGTGTTATGAGCTATATTTTTTGGCACACTACTTAACACATTCACTGCTAATGGCACAGTACTGTGCCATGAAAATTTGAACGCTCACGCTGATAGCACAGTACTATGCCATGCTACAATGCACTCATCTTTTGTATTTTGTTAGGTTAGCTCCTGGCTGAATTAGTTTTATACCATGTTAGCGTGGTTGGTAGGTGTGGCTTGACCGGCACCTATACTTAGGATCCCCTTGGTAGCCAGCTTGGGATCTCCTCTACTTGCTCATGGCACAGTACTGGGCCATAAATATGACGTCATAAACACAATGGATAACATTTTTTACCTCTATTCCTTAATTATGTCATATAAAGACATGTTTTGGTACAGTAAAATTTTTTAGCATGAGGTTTCGATTTTCTCTTACTATTAGCCGCAGTGAATGTGTTAATTTATTTAACTAACTATATCTAAAAACAATAATTTTAAAACTTATCTCCCTCAGAAAATAAATGCATCTTGTCCAATACAAAAATCATGTGTTCATATCAAAATCTGAATAACACAACCTGATTTTTAAAATACTTTAAAAAGCCTAGAGAGACTGGAAAATTACCTAGTATAGGATGGCAGTATACAAAAGCATTAACATTTATTTGGGAACTATTTGACTTACAGCTTCACGTGTTAGTATGATTGAGTGACACTGACTTTCGAAAAGGCAATTAAATATTAGATTTGCAAAGTAGTATTTGATTTTTAAATGGGTCATGTTTTCTTCTTCATCTTTAATAGTGTATGAACTTATATGGAAATTATGAAGACACAAATAAAATAGATTAGGCCTAATTGAAGTTTCTTGATTGCTTGTACAAAATCAAGAGTCAATATATGCTATTCTACTAAAACTACATTGTGAGGTGCTGGTCAATCTGAATTGTCATTATACCCATAGATAAAACTCATACAGAAATATAAGAATAGTTTCACCTGTTCACAAGCAATCTTGGGGTCCGGCTTAGCGGAGTAGCCCTGCGGACAAGCGCAGTTGTATCCTGGTACTGCGTTCTCACATTTGGCGTTCGTCCCACATGGTCGGTCTAGAGCCGTGCACTCGTCAATGTCTGTCAACAACGTGTATCAAAGTCAGACACTGCTCCATACATATTTAATGAACAATCTAATAGAATATAATATTCTAAATTACAATGTGCTGAATTGAAGAATGATTCATTTAAACAATAGATGACATAATTTGTTGAACGTACCGACACAGCCTTTGAAGGGATCCCCAGTGTAGTCCTCTTTACAGGAGCAGGTGAAACTTCCAACAGTGTCCGTACACACGGCATTTGGTCCGCAAGGGTTCTGCTTGCATTCGTTGATATCTAGAGTGTAATGAAACAAACATATTTTAACAAATTTTATCTGCACACTGGTTTATTAAAGTAGAAATTTTTTATTTTATCTGAAAACTGAAGTTTCTTTTACAAAATACAAAAATAATTCATGTAAAAATGACAGATTTACTTAATAATGACGGAGTTTAAGGTATTAACTTACTATAGTTTTCAACAACTGGTTGGAGAAAATATTTTAGTCTTCAACTAATTTTCACAAATTATAGATTGTTTCAGGAAAAATAAAAATAGCTCATTGGGCATATAACTTAAAAGATCAATTTATGATACTCTACTAAAGTGAAATAGAAATTGCTTAAAATTAATGACTAGTTCATAATATAAAATATATAAGGCTTCATATGAAAAAGATGCATCGCAAAGAGAGAGAAAAGATTTTATAAGTTCAGAGTTGAAAGTATTAAGAATAAAAATAGGACAGAATTGAAGTATAATGCTGAAATAAATGTAGTTTGTTTGGAGCTAGTTTTATGTTCTTTTTTTAAATCCTGGAAAAAGATTGAGATTTTTTTCTCTTCAAAATTACCTAAAGTACGGTACTAATTTTTACTTTAAAAATGTTTAATGTTCTCTTTTCTTGCAGGGTAAAGTTTTTCCCTTTGTTTCGAGTACGGTACTTTATATTTTAAAAATAGATGTTTACAATTAATACACAATTATTCTGAATGGAAATATTGGCCTATTCTAAAATAATTGGACTTAATATTTTATTTAAATTTCAGAAAAAAAAAATTATTTTGAGGGTGAAAGATCCTGATTTTCATATTTTATTTCTGACCAATTGTGGTAATATAAGTAATAATTTGAATCTCACTACAAAACTGACAATATTGTATCTTGTAAAATTAGCTTAAATTAATGTACAAAAAATGCCTACTATATGTTAATTACAGTTTCCTTAATTTAGTTTTACTTTTTTACTTCATAATTTTTTACAACTTTTTTTTAACAAAGAGATGACTTGAATAATAAATTGTAGTTTTATAACGGTAACATCAAGCTGCTCATTTGATAGAATGATTTGTGAAAGTAAAAGTTGATTTTAGAAGAGAATAATAATTACCTAAGCTAGAGAAGAGAGTGAAAATGCTCACCTGTTTTCCTTCTTTTTGTTAAAAAGCCAGTAGATATTACCTTGGAGTAAGCCGATGAAAAAGGAAAGGCTCCCAAACACGGTAAAGGAGAGAGAAAAGCTGAGCAAGTCAGAACAAAGACACAAACCAACACAAAACACACAAAGTAGGCGTGTTTTGTGCAAACAGGACACAGATAATTAGTGCAGAAAATATTCTGACTGCAAAAACCTGCTCAACTGCAAAACAACTCCTTAATACAATAGTTATGATGGATCATACACTGATAAACAGATCAAATCCATTACTAATTAAGTTAAACAATGAGAAATAATTTTTGCAGTCATAAAGTTAAATAGCAACAGAAAAATATACACAAATATTTGCAAGAATACAAGGCGAAGAATTCTGTAACAAAAGATTCACATAAGCTGCAAAAGAAATGAGAGGTGCTTACCAACAGTAGTGTAAACTTGGTAAACAAAAGGTGCAAGAAATGTACAGAAGCAAGAAACCCAAAAGCAAAGCAAAAGGTGAACAATGAAGCGGTCTAATATGAAGCAAAACAGCTGCAGTGACTTTAGGTGGTTGTTTTATTATTGTTTAATAACACATAAATCAAATTATTTTAAACCTGAGTGAAAGCTATGATCCTGTTTAGGGATCATTTGACTGTCATTTTTGATCCTCGCCTTATGAAAACTGAAAAAATATATTTAGCAACCACATACATTCACTCTGCAAATATTTTTGATTTTGGTACACAATCAATTAAATTATATTTTTGTACTTACTTATTGTAAGATATTTTAGGCTAGCTTCAATAAATTAAAAAGTAAAATAATTTTTCTTTATTTGACGTGGAAAAAGAGGATCTACTTTCATTTTTATCGTACCAAAATCTATTTTTTATGATGAAGATACCAAAGACAGTTTCATAAAATATAAAACAAATATCTCAGTAAGAACTTCACTTTCTGATAAAATATTGAAAACTATGTTTAAGAATCATAATCTTGCGTAAAACACTCAATACTGAATTTGGTATCGTCAAATGTTAATAGTTACATGATAGCACATTATGTTAGTGCCCGACTAACTTTGGCAGAATGTATGGCCCTGGCCAGTGAAGCCCTGGGGACAGAGGCACTTGAACGAGCCGGGGACGTTGAAGCACTTGGCGTTGACACCGCAAGCGTTGGCGCGCCCGCACTCGTTGACGTCCACACACTCGGACTCCGCTCGACCAGTGTGGCCAGCCGGACACACGCAAGTGTAGCTGCCATTGGTGTTGACGCACTCTGCGTTGACGCCGCAAGGCGAAGACTCACACTCGTCTATATCTAGCGTTACGACAGCACCAGCCCTCGGTTAATACACACCACGACACAAGCGTTATAAATGTACAAGCCTCTGACACTGGTTAATGATTTATAGTTTCAGGGGGATCACTTGAATAAGTTATATCTGGAGAAGGATAATGAAAAAAATCATGAAGTAAACGATAGTTATTCTGGTGATGTTTTAACTTTAACACAATGCATTGTTATTAAAAAACTAATTTGTAAACTGAGTTATGATTTTTTAATTTTTTCAAGGTGAAGTTTAATGACTTTTGTGCAATAATGATATTGTTTGTTCATGGGTATAAGAAATTATTTAATATGATCGATTTGTAATGATATAATTATGATGATCATTTTGACATTGCACCATTAAGCATGGCTACTCATTCGATAAAAACTCCACTAATAACCATCTACATTGTTATACAACAAAATATCTACTAAGCACAACAAATTATGACTTTATTTACAAAACATGAAAAGACATCATCAAAAACACATAAAAACTGTCCTAATGGTCCATGATGACATTTTTATTTTAAAAACAAATAGGCCTAAAAGCTTCTTCCAGAGGGGAAATTTTCTAAAAACTTTACCTACATAACATGTTATTCATTAGTTACAAAAACCAACAGGGATTTGTACATGAGAATTTACATGGACGGAAGAGATCAAATGGCACTTACCTGTGCAGGAGCGCAAAGGATCACCGATACTTCCTGGGGGACATTCACACTTATAGCTTCCAGGCAGGTTTGAACATCGGGCGTTTGTTCCACAAGGGTTTTTCGAACATTCGTTAACATCGACACAGCCGTGGACTAGAGGGTCTCCGTCGAAACCGGGAGGGCAAGCACACGTGTGGCCGCCTGGCACATTGGTGCAGAGTGCGCCGGGACCACACGCGCCTTCATACGAGCATTCGTCCACATCTTCACACTGTAAGGACAAAACTTGATTGAGAAAAGTACCACCACATACAAAAATTTATCAACCTATCTGTGAACTGTTAGCTTGGAAGGAAAATGCTTTCATAGCACTGGGCTAAAATTTGGTGCAATTGGATTAGTTAGTAAGAAAAAAGTAAATTTGAGTAGGCTATAAAAGGTCGTCAACATATCACAATTAACTTGGAAATAATTGCAAATTTACATATTAAAACATGACTGTCGCAGTAAATGAGAAGAACTTCAGTAAACATTAAGTAAACAAATGACAATTAAAGTCTTCAATTGCAAATATTGATTGGCAAGAAAAATAAGCATTTAAATAATTAAATATCTAATGTGTTTAGGATGTTTTTGAATTTCCCAAGTATTAGTAGGCCTAATAAATGTAATTGATTTAAGTTTGAGCCACGTAAATCATAATTTAAAATGGTTGAAGAAGGTCTAAGCCCACTAATGTAAAAATACATCCTACGCAAATACATCTGTTACGAGTGTTTCAAATATAATTTTAAATACGAAATCAAATGAAATACTTACTCCAAGAAACGGATTTCCATGAAATCCTTCCAAACATTGACAAGTATAGTTTCCAGGTACATTGTGACATACGGCATTGTGGCCGCAAACATTAGGTTGAGCACATTCGTTAATATCTGTAAACACATGACAATATACAGACAACTTAGTAAATAAAAAATATGTAATTTTTTGTACCAGAAAACTGTAATAAAACCTCAAGCAAAATTTTTCTATAGACTAAAAAGTCATAATTATTTTAGGGCCTAATATCTAGGCCCACATAATAAACGGTATCAGTTAACTGACACATACTTTCTCCCAACAATATAAAAAAAGATGTTAAAAGCTTCAAACATAAATGTCTTAGTCTTGATGACTCAGTCGGATAGCTAATAGCTGAGCAGGGTGAGTTTGACCCTACGCGCGCCTGTGACTTTTAACAACGCACTGCGTTTACCGCTAAACGAAAAATTGAATTTTCTCCGCAACCACTTGACTAGATTATTTAGTTTTTTGAGCTTGATTTAATGGTGATAAGTAAAATTTATTTCAAAATAACAGCTATTTTGAAAATCAAAAAAATTGATTTTTGAAACACTTATTACGCCATAACTTTTGAACGTGCATTTTCTTGGAGATGCGGGTGGCGTCATTTTATTCTCCATTTTAAGCTTAATAAACCAAAAAATTTTAATCAAAATTGTTAGAGTCGTTTTTGAGAAATTTGGATTTTTCACGATTTTTGAGGGTTTTTGGGGGTAAAATACCCTTAAAAATCAAAAATTCTAAAAAATGAAAAATGCCTGGAGTTATCGTGCGTTTGGACCTACATACCAAATTTCACAAAAATCGGACCATTAGGGCATCCTCTAGCTATGTTTACATCCTGACACACACACACACACACACAGACATCACTCGAAAACCACTTTTTTGGACTCAGAGGGCACCAAAACGGATAAATTTACCAACAACTCAAATTTTAAAATTTTGACGAAACCAATACTTTCTCAATATATATATATATACCTTTATAGGGGGAAAGGGGGCTCCAAAATGGATATATACATCATCAAACTAATGCGAAGTGTTTTACGAAAACAATACTTTCTCCATATACTATGGTATAGGGGGAGAAAGTAAAAATTTAATATTTTTTAACTACAATTTGAGCCCATATAACAATATGAATCAAGTTATTGGGCTTACTTTAAAAACAATCCTCAATAAAAATAATAATACAGATTTCCAGAAGTAAGCTTGTAAGTACTGGTTGGAAGACAATGTAGGCCTAGGCTGTGTAATTATAGGTGAGCCAAGTGAGGCCTTGACCGAGCTTGGCTGGCGAGACTCACAGGTCGTCAAGCCACTGGCCCGATCATAGTGTAAACAGATTTATTTTGGTAAGTTACATCAACCGAGACGACCTTGGTGATGAGCTCATGGGTGTGATTAAAACCCGGCTCGACCTTTTATTATATATGGCTCCCACACTCAGAGGCCTTGCAGACTACAAGGTCTTTATGCGCCTTTTCAAATACTATAATTGAGGATGAGGAAGAAATATTTTACACGTACAATGGAAATGATGAACAATTTGCACAGGCTCTACATGACTACATGAGCCAGTCTGTGAAGTAAAATTACGGAAAACTGTCAAATAAGTAAATGATGAGATATGATCAAAGTTTAAAATTACCAGTATCGGTTCAGTACCTTAAAGTATTAAACCTATTGCTAATTAGTTTGATGCTGTTTATAACTTTCTAACAAACTCTTGGCACATTTTAAATTTTGTAATTGATTGGATTTTTTAAATTTAGATTACATAAACAAATGTTTGTATAGACATATAAGTATCCAGGTTCTGTTTAAATTGTGAGTTTTATTTAAATAATAGATGTCTTATGCTTTGATAACAAATCGTGAAAACTTACCTCTGCATTCAATTTCCCCATCTCCTTCAAAGCCAGGTAGACATTTACAAACAAAATGTGCTGGTAAATTACAACACTCGGCATTTTCCACACATCTAGCAGCTATTGATGGGTCTTTACATTCATCAATATCTGCAACAAGAAAAATAATTGGCTAAGTTATTAGGCCTAGTTAAACTTTCAGACTGCACAAAAAATGCATGTTTCTATTATTGAAACATAGAATGGCCAGCAAGATTTTTATATTGTGTAAAATAATTTTATAATCTTAGTTTCCTCTCTAAACCATAATCTTGTTCCTACACTACCAGTAGGCCTATGTGCCTTTTTTACAAAAGGGTAACAAATGGTAGTGGAACCTATATTATCTGCCACCCTCAGGACTGGATAGGCATAATACAGGTTAAAACACTTTGTTTGATCATTAGAAAGTTGTACATACCGTAACACCTTTTGAGTAGGCTTATCCGTTTGAAAAGCTTAAGATATAAAAAATGACCATTAAAAAATACAGGTACGTTTTATACCTCCTTCCTTCCTTGCCCACAATGTGGGGCTGACAGCATCAAGTTGCCCATGGTTTATCAAAAGGGCAACCAAGCATCAAATTGATGGTAACTAACTTACTAAGCATTAAATAAACTTCGAAAACACAAATCAACACTGATCTACAACTTTCAAGAATTTGTTAACCTGTAAGTTAGTAATTGTTTATTTCACTGAGGGTTATGTGGGCAATTACATGTGGAATATTTTACCATTCAGCAAAAATTAAGGGCAAGAAATTGCTTATAAAAATCTTTAATTATAAATACCTAAAACAGTATTTCATTCGTACGGAAACAACTACAGTAAAGTAAATAAAAATTGTTTGTATCCGACCAAACAACTAAACAAGTATAACCTTAAAGTTGGTTTGAATTTTGGTGGGCTGCTTACTGCTGCATCAGCTGAAGTATCTGACAGCAATTACAACAGCTGACATTGGTCATCAGCTGACCAACAATCTAGTGCCAGGAGTAAAGAAACATTATGTTGACCGTTGCAGTCAGTAAAATAAAATGTTTGAAATATATAAGATAGATTTTCAAACGTTACACAACAAAGACAGTAGAATAGGTTCAATCTAGAATTTAAGGTAAAGCTAATGGTGAAATATTTATTTTGCTTCTTCGCAGATGTTCATTACAGTATATGGCCGTTTTCATACTAACTTGAAAGATATTTTTTGCAACTGATTTACATATACTTTTCTGGGGTTTTCACAAAATTGAGACTACTCAGAAAATAAGGTTCAATATATTTTAAGGTTATATATTTACAAAGAATCTATAAAGTTTTTATAATTTCATGACATTGTACGGTACATTTTTTAGGAAATTTCATTAGCCTAGTACAATTAGATTGTTAAACTACAAATATAGGGAAGTATTTTTATTTCAAATTTAGGTGAAAATGAATTGTTATGGCTGATTTATACATTTTTACATCTGGTCATGGCATTGCTGGTGTTTGATATTCCCGACATGGCCGCACATTACAGGCGTCTCCAAAGCAACAAAGGGACAATCAGCAGGAGGTCGGAAAACATCAACAGACATAAGAATTGCTACATTCCAGAGTATAGAAGCTTTGGGAGGCGTGTAACGCGGTCCATGGGATTAGCTTGATGAGAACAGGTCTGAGAGCGTCGCATCTCGCAGCTACTGGCGGGCAACAACCTTGAGGATCAACGCCCCTTCTCCTTCCGCCCTTCCTCATTTGGAAGTCGTAGGTCAAGACCGGAAGGAAGTGGCGTGTGAATCTTACTAAATTTATGATGAGACTGTTGCCGAATCTATTGTTATTATAAAGTTTAATGAGGAAGCGTGATCATCTAATAGGGTGCATGCAACTTGGAATAAGAATTAAATAACGAGCTCACATCTGAAATAAATAAATCTTTGAAAGAAAATGATTTTTAGGGAAATTATTTTTATTTGAAACCTAATGTGAATTTCCTGTTAAGTTAAAGGTAATGGCCTCCAGCCGATTGAAAATAGTTATTTTTATCACTAAACATTGTGTAGCCTAATGTAGAGAAGAGCGTCTCAGCCATTATTAAAAAAGTCGTTTATTATGGAAATGAATGGCATGATTAATGTGGAGATATATATGTACACACTAAATTGTAAGATTTAAATTGTGCATTTTATAATAATAATTTCTAATGATACTTGATACAAAATATTTGATTTGATAATAAGTTTTCTGGGACTTATATGAATGAACTAGTTGACGAGCACTAAATTCATTTCACTTTGTAATGCAAAAGAAAGGAAAAGGAAGGTACTGTAATTTGTTTGGCCCACTTATGAATGTGCAATTAGACTCATTAACATGTGGCGGGAAGTGGACTTTCTCTGACCGAATATGAATGGAACAAACACAATACCCAGCGGTACTCTGGCACTGACACCGGCGAGGTGGTAAAAGTGATGAGGATTATACTTGATGGCTAAGCTAATCTAGGGGTTAAAAGATGTTGAAAATTATATTTTTCTTTATTTTTATATTCGCATGCACTAGAACTTAAGCTGAAAATTGCCTCTTGAGTTATTGTAAACCTTATAAAGAAATGGAAGATCTATAAAAATATTGTAAAGCCTACTGTATATGTATATGATATAAGAGACATCAATATTTGAACGTTACCTTGACAGTAGAATCCGTCACCCTGGTAGCCGGGGAAGCAGGTACAGTGGAAACTCCCTAACGTGTTGGTGCAATGAGCGAAAACGTCGCAAGGCCGATTTTTACACTCGTTTTCGTCTGAAAAACCAACCAAGAATGTTCATTAATTATAGTACAACTTTAGGAAGTTCAAAACCAACCAACCAATCATTAATCTATCAACCACGATAGCCAATATCGTATTGCTATCATGGCCAGCTACCAACTTAAAATAATCTTATTCTTATACTCTTTAACAAGCTCCGTTTGTCCGGACAAACTTTTTTTTTCGCTCCAAGGATTTTTTATTTTTTGATTGAATATGGGGGTTTTGGCCACCAGAAATCGATTGGAGCTGGTCCCATAGCTGGGAAAATCCGGTTTTCGCGCTAGAGCCCTTCAAAGTCTCCATGTTATCCTTATGGAGATTTTATTAATTGAACAAAAATCAGCTGATAACTGTAAATATAAACCAATGTGTAACATCTTTAACCTATAGTATAAGACAATTATATCAAAGTGGCTTGGCGAGTGAGCGAAGCGAACGAGCTCATCTTTAAAATGGAAGAAGGCGAGTGAGCGGAGCGAACGAGCTTTGTGTGATAATTTTACCGAGCTTAAGCTCGGTCCCCCTGGTACTAATAAAAAACAAATAAAACATTTCTGCAGTGCAAAGGACCTGCTTCAGTACATATTAAACTAAAATAAACATTTATGATCTCTCTAAAAAGCTAAAGCCAGGGCGCTAAGCCATTGCAGCCCAGCTCCACTTGCAAAATGCAGGCCCGTCAGCCCTTCCGGGAATTTATCAACTTAATTTGACTAACACACTCTTAGTCCAAAATCCCTGATATGTGACTAAAATGGTCGTGCATAAAAATAATTTTCTTTGAAATTTGATTTGTGTTTTTTTTTAATTTTATTTAAAGAACAAACAGGCTATGAAGATTTTGTAAAAACTGGATAGACTAAATTTTATCCACTCGCAGAGTCTTTACATTACCATGAGGCAAGTGAAAGGCATTTACATAAATAAAGTTACAGCTAATACAGCAAAAGATGAGACATTTACATTGAACATGACTAAAGTCTACTTTCATTCCTTTAAATAATGGCGAGCTTACCTGGCACCTCGCAGGAGCAACCTCCGTATCCGTCGTTGCAGTGGCACTGGGAGTCGAGGCAGGCGCCGTTCTGGCATCTTAACCCATCCTTCTTATGGCAATCATCTGAAAAATACAAATACTTAAATGTACAAAACTCGATACAAAAATGCAGTAGTGCCATACAATTAAAAAGAGGCGTTTAGGTAAGCAGTGTGCTTATTCCGTTGTTGGAAAATGTTCTTCATTCGTCCATTTACCTTTTATAAGTATTTAAAAATAACCACCGGCATTAGAATATGGTAAAATGTTTTGAATTGGTATCTTTGTTGGTTTGGTTGAGGCTGGAATCTAAAATGCGTGTAGAGTATTCTAAGATTTTCTCTATGTAGCCATTATCTTATTTAAGACTTCTTATGTATCAGGATTCCGTTAGAACCCTCAGTGTTAAAGCTTACGCTCTATGATGAAGTTTTCTTAAACATAGCCGATAGGAGTTTTAATAAGTTGAACGATGTTGCATGCTGTATAGTTGTAATTGTAGTTGTTGGTTTTTCGGACATAAAATGTATGACTGATATGATACATTTGGGATCTATATACACTTCTTCAGTTATCATTAGAATTAATTGAGATCAGCACATACCCAAATGCTTAATTTATGTTTGATCAAAATCAGAACCATTTCCATATTGGTTGAAAACCCCTCCGACGAAAGGAAGACGGTGCTCCAATCGAAAGGTTGCCCGGTTCAAGGCAAAGACAACCGAGTGAGAGGAGTCAGAACTGGAGCCGGTGCATTAACGTGCTGCAATGTTGGCAATGCTGCACCGGCCCCTCGCGACTAGCGGTCCCGCTATCGGACCTGCTGTATTTATCCTTGATGACAAACTCTGTCCCAAGATGGCGTCTAACTGTACCAAAGCTTCTGAGAACATACACCGGAAGTGTACGTGACCGGTCGGTTACTTTTTTCTCGACACGTAGTTCATGCTCGTTAGAGAAGGTATTTTACGCGCCCTGCCATCACACCATGAAGCGACTCCACGCCAATATTGCCTTTTTTGTGAAGAGGAAAAACTGCTTCATAGATTCTAACTGTACTTTGAACTGTTGCTAATAGACAATAGGGATTTCAATCTGGTAGGCCTAATACACATGGTTACCGGCACGTTTTCTTTAAAGTATTTGAAGAATATAACAAACTAGCTGTTGCCCGTCACGGCTTCGCCCGTGATTGAATTTATTTTATAGGTAATACAATCGTTGTGAAGAGCAACGAAATCTACTTCCTTGAGAATGACATTGGAACAATGAAGTAGTGTGAGTGGAGCTCTGAAGGAATCATAAAACCTGTTCTTAGAGAGAAAAGGTTTCTTAAATAGAAAAGGCCCTAACCTATGAGCAAATAGGAACGACCATGTCAAATTTCAACCCCGTAGGCTCTACAGTCATATTGAAGACATGTGGGTCGGAGCCCTAAAGAACATTAAACAGTACTTTTGCAAAACTGTTTCTTAGTGAACACCTATTAGCAAACCGGAACCTTTAAGTTAAATTTCAACCCGTAGGATCTATAGTAGATTTAAGAATTTGTGGGGAGGAGCCCTAAAAAAAATTTGCAAAATTGTTTCTTATTGATCACCTATGAACAAAAAGGAACGTCCATGTCAAATTTAAAACACGTTGGCCCTTGATTAATTTTGAAGTCTGGTGAGGTGGAGCCCTAAGGAACTACAAAAACTATATTTACAAAACCATTTCGTAGTGAGCACCTGTTAGCAAAACGGAACATCCACGTTAAATTTATACCCCCTAGAATCCATGGTAATCTTGAGGTTCTATGGGGTGGAGCCCTAAACGAAATTTTTCAAACTTATTTCTTAGTAAGTAACTATGAGCAAAGAGGAACGCCCGATTCAAATTTAAACCCCGGAGGCCCAAAAGTAATTTTGAAGTCCTGTGGGGCAGAGCCCTAAAGAACTTCGAAAACTGTGTTTGCAAAACCGTTTTCTTAGCAACCATGAGCAAAGAGAAACGTCCATGTCAAATAACGACCCCGGAAGCCCTAAAGTAATTTAAAGTCCTAAAGAACTTCGAAAACTGTATTTGAAAACCGTTTTTTAGTGAGCACCCATGAGCAAAGAGAAACGTCCATGTCAAATATCGACCCCGGAGGAACTAAAGTAATTCTGAAGTCCTGTGGGGCGGAGCCCTAAAAGGGATGTTTAAAGCACTTTTTTGAGCACCTAAGAAAAAAGAGATCACTCCAAATTTCAACCGTGCAGGTTTCCTAATTCGTATTTAAAATTGGCCATGCGGATAGCGTTATATTAAAATTTCGAAGGCCTGTGGGGCGGAGCCCTGAAGGAATTTTGTTAAATCATTTCTTAGTGAGCACCTAAGAGGCAAGACGAACCTGTGTTTAATATTTCAAGTAAATACGTTTGGTAGTTCCTGAGATTTCATGATGAGTCAGTCAGTAATCACTCCCCGTCAGGTTTAGCTTGGTCGCTAAGCTCACTCGCCGCAACTATCCTCTAGTTTCTTATTACCAATCTCCCCTCAATAATTTGAATCAGAACAGCTGTTTACAAAATTAATATTCCTAAATGTAATCATATGTTCCAAAACAAAAATGTTGCTTCCATAAGAATAACATGGTAACTTTGAAGACGTGTGGGGCGGAGCCCTGAAGGAATTTTCAAAAACCGTTTCTTAGTGGATGCCTACACCATAAAAGGAACGTCCATACAAAATTTCAAGGTTCTAGGTCTAGTAGTTTAGGCTGTGCGTTGATACGTGAGTCAGTGGTATTTGACAAATATATAGTAGATTAAGAAATTTTAGTATATAATTTTTGCAGGTCAACAATTTGCATTCATTTGCACAATTTGTTTGAAGAAGCCTCCGAAATTCTTGTAGGAAGGTCATTTGTTAAAAAAACCCCCGAGTAACAAGTCTAAATAAAACCAACCACTTTGAAGCGATTCTGGAACCAAAACAATCGGCTCTTCAATTTCTCAGCGAGGGCTGTAAAGTGCACATTCCCATGCGAGTGCCGGCTGCCAGCTGTTTCGGTGGTGTTTCGCCGATTACGCAGGTTAGTGACTCCGGGCGTAACGGTGCACAACGCATGCGCATTTCATTATCTAGCGCCACTCACCGCGTTTCCTCATTCCTGGCCATCCAGACCCGAAAAACTAACTGGAGTGTCTGTTAGTTAAGACATTTAAGCACTCCGAAAAACAGAGTGGTTGGATGGTATGAGGTTGGATGGAAACGATGATTCCCAAGTGGTTAAAACTATTGAGAGTATTTTTATATTGCGTGTTTGCACATATGGTGAAGAAAGTAACTATCTGAATTGGTTTTGTCTATAATATTGCAGGCATAGGTTGTAAGGCGTATCATCTTGGTAAACTAGAAGCTATAATAATTCTTTTTGGGTCGGAAAAGAATAACTTTCTTTGTGTCAGGGCGAATTTTAACCAACTACTACGTGACTCAATACTACTTCACTTTACTACGTGATTTTCAATATTTAACATTTGTTTTGCACAGTATTTGAATACTGTATTAATATGTTATGTCAATTGAAGGAAAAATTATGAACGGAATTCTGCCTTAAAATGGTCATCTTTATCAAAGAATATTCCTTTTTAAGAGAGGCCACAAAAGACGAAAAATTAGAGGCTTTGTTGAGTCTGAAGCCCCGCAGGTTCAAGGTCGAATATCAGGACAGAACAGCACGAGGCCAGCAAGTCGCTCTCTCCATCACCCCATATACCATCATAACTCATAATTGCTCCATACATTCACATGTCCCACCATGTAATACAACTCCATCTCCTAACCACAAATTTCACCTCAACCTTACTTTCTTCAGCCAAAAACACAGGTGCTAAATACCACCTTCAGAGAGATGAATGGAATTAACAATTTGGAAAGGAACTCTCTGTGGGCGAAGACATTTGTATATTTGAGAAAGCAAATTTTGTATCTTACCAAACTAAATTTAAGAGCTCTTCACTCCAAATATAGAACGTGGGAAATATTCAATTCATCAACAATAGATTTGACTCCGTATTTGTGGAAACTCATAAATAAAGAGTAAGAAGACATTGCATTGCATTGTGCAATTAAAAAAACATGGATCCCGTAGTATTGATGAATATCAAAAGAATATTATTCAAACAACACGATGATCGTATCCAGATGTCGATAATTACCTTAATTAGTTCATAAAAGGAAATCCTAAGCTTTATTCCGCCTTATCGCAGCGGCTCTCCATATATGACCGCCGTTGGAGCCATGCTCTAGGAGCGTTGTCCCGGCATTGTCCCCCTGTTCACGGCTGTACTCGCGGTCGTGGATGACGGGGCGGGGGCGGAGGCGATCGCGAAGTTCCATCGGGTGTCAATTAGAGATCGGGCCATTGAACCTGAGCGCTACTAATTGGTCAGGACTGCGCCTATCTCGGTTGGTATTCTACTGGACCGATCCAATTAAGCCAGACAAGGCCGTGTTGTGGCATGAGTGTGTACGGTCCAGCGACCACGATAGCCCATCGTCTGCTACTGGTCACCACCTCTAGACGCGGGTTCTTCGACCTCTACTTCTCCATAGACTCACCGGATGGTTCTTCTTAAGAGAGTTCTCTAGGAGGAATCTTCAAAGGTTGAAATTTGAGTAGAGAAGTTGACAGGCAATGAAAACTTTATGAAAGTTCTTGCAATTTTGGTTCCTTGAGAGTTTAAGGAGTTTGAGGAGTTCCGTCGTTTTCGCAAACACGGAAGTCAAAATGATAGTTCGAAACTGAATTGTTGGTTGATTCTCCGAGAGTCGTCATGGTGCAAATTTAATATGTCCAAGAAGTTGAAGAAGTAAAAAATATAAGTTCATAGCTTACAATTCTTGGTTTTTACAGTTAAAATCCGTATCTTACAGGGTTTCATCTCTCCCCCAGTTGGTGATAAAAGTAAAATTTACGTTAATCCATAAACGATTGATTCCGAATTTCGCTTTTGAAAGTCAACATGTACGTTCTAAATGTTTATGTAACACCATGAAGTCTGGAAGAAATATTAAAAGCTCTATTAGAAAATATATATATTTTCTCATTAACACAATGTGCGACGTTGGTAGCTCGGCGGATGTGAGGCAGCGGTAGACGGTTGGTAGCAGTGGGTCTGGGTTGCGGTCAGGGTCCCGGCGGTCATGACAGTCGCACATGCAGCCTTTGTGGTTCCAACCGGGATAAGTGACGAGAAGTTCAGGGATGGAACAATGATGTCACTGCCAGCGCCATTTCATCTGTGTTTCTGTTGTAACTGGGTAGTGTGATACTATAAAAAGTTCATGAGGTTTTTCCAATTTGGAATAATCGAAAACAATAATAGTAGGCCTACTTTGTAAGGAAAACATTAACGTTTGGAACCTTCAATATTATCTTCAATGCAGTTTGAGCGACAATGAAAATAACTCAAGTTTGTTTACTAAGAATAAATAATTGAATTTTTACCTACTCTATGGAACATAGAGTATAAAAATTCTATACGATCGACTTTAAATTTCACTTAGGCGAATTTTAGACCCCCAAAAGGCTTTTTTATTACTAATTTGATTTCAATGAAATTCTCAGGTTAAATTTTAAGTATTTTAAACTAGGTAATAAACTATAATCGAGCAATTATTTTCAAGTATTAAAAAAGCTTATTTTCCGGAATTTTTGACAGAACTTTAGTTGTTTAGGCTACATGATTTGACTAATGTATTGTAGTTGCTATGATCAGTTTATATTTTCCCATCGCAGCTGAGGTGTCGCTGTGTATGCTGAAAACAACATAACCTTTTATTGTTTATATCTGCTCGCTGTTATGTTACGTTTTTAAATAAAATTTAGTTGATATTTTGACAGACCTATTTGTTAAATTAAATATATCACCACTGATGTTTACTTGTTGAAGTTTTAAATTATACCAAAAGATAAGCATGTTGATGTGGAATGAATTGTTGTCGTACGGAATTATGTGATTAACTAATTTACTAGGGGGGCCCGTGCGCAAATTGCGCATTTTATGATTCTGTATGGGAGAAACTAACCTAAAGTACATGTATGTTGGTTATTAAGTGACAGAGATCTATTTTTGTTTACTATCTGGCTTTAAAATTCATGTAAAGGTAATCAGCTGTTAAATTACAATTCACATTAAAGAAATTGCAATAAAAGTTGGTCAACATTTTAAAGCGCCATCTAGAAATAAATCAAAGGCGAGGGGGGCGAAGCCCGAAACAATATGACCTTTTTAATTACGATTCGTCACTGCGGTATATCTTAAGCTTTAAAATGACACCTCAATCTTAAAAATCGGTTCAGTAGGTCGAGAGAAAAAGGGACGTAACAGACGAAACCCTTATAGAAATAAGAAGATAGATGGGATACAACTAATATCGATTTGGGAGAAAGATTTAAATTGAACAACTAATTAGAATGTGTTGTGCCATTGTAGCCTATGTCTCAGGTAACACAATATGCAGTAAGTGTTAAGTAAGCGTAATTCTACAATACTTACATTACTTGATTTTTATTAATTTGCAATCATGGATTTTCAATTGTATTGTTTTTTTTCGCTCTACAATCTATTTACCTTTAATATTGTAAGCATAATTATTATTAAGTTGCTTGTTTTGAGGTCTTAGCTAAAATCATTCTTTGTATGTATTTATTTGTAGGCTAGGCCTAGGATGTACGCCGGTTGACTTTGGACGGTTATATGACGTTCCACTCTTCACATTCGAGGAGATGGAAACCTCCGTTCTCTCCCTAAAGAGCAACAAGGCTCCTGACCCGGACGGATTCTCAGCGAGGCTTTGAAGAAAGTATTTTCAATTAATGCTGACTTGTTGTTGAGAATGTACAACGCCTGTTTGGTAGAAGGGGTGTTTCCGGCTCCCTGGAAAACCGCCAGACTTGTACTCATCAGCAAGGGCAAAGGTGATCCCGAGCTGCCGTCGTCCCACAGGCCCTTTTGCATGTTGGACACGGCTGGGAAGCTGTCCGAGAAGCTGATCCGTTCCCGCCTGACGTCTGCCGTGGAAGCTGCCGGGTACTTATGCCCCGTCAGTACGGCTTCAGAAAGGGACGGTCAACGATTGACGCTATCACTGAAGTCCATGGAGAGCTGTGAAGAGAGCCACAACCATTTCCCTCGCTGAGTAGTGCTTCTTGTTACGCTTATGTCAAGAATGCCTTTAACTCGGCGAGGTGGGTCGATAGCCTATGTTGGATGCGCTTCGCAACACCTTTCGCGTTCCTTCATATCTGTTGCGACTCATCGAGGATTATCTCCGCTCTCAAAGCCTTATTTACGACACAAGGGACAGAACGTGGACGATGGAAGTCACTTCTGGTGCCACGCAAGATTCAATGCTCGGCCAGGATCTCTGAAACGTTGCCTATGACAGCCTCCTGAGGTCGGAGATGCCTGAGGAAACCACTTTGGTTGGGCCGATGATGTCGCAGCTCTCATTGTCGCACGCAACGTTGAGCTGGCCCAACTAAAGTTGAACCAAGTCATGCGTGTGGTCAACACATGGATGTCCGATCACGGTCTCTCGCTTGCTCTCCGTAAGACGGAGATTGTAATCCTTACGAAGAAGAGGATAGACACCGTCTTTCTGTTCCGAGTGGGAAGGGAGGTGGTCCAATCAACTCGTGCTGCTAAGTACTTCGGGATTATGGTGGACACCAAGTTAAGCTGGAGGGCAGATCTTCCGTACAGCGGACAAGGCCGCTAAGGTAGTCTCTTACCTTAGTAGGCTGATGGCCAATGTCGGGGTTCCACGATCCAACAGAAGACGTCTGTTGATGTCCGCGGTTCAGTTCGTGCTTCTTTATGGAGCAGAGGTGTGGGCAGACGCTCTCGATAAAGAGTAGTACAGGTTGCGACTCGCCCGAGTTCAAAGTCGAGTGGCGCTCGGGGTGTGTTCCGCCTACCGGACAGTGTCCTAGCCTGCCGTCCTGGTGGTCGCCGGAATTATCCCTGTCAAGCTCTTGGCAGGAGGGAGGAAGGCAATTTATCAGAGACAAGGCGAGATTGGCAAGGACACGGCAAGAACAGAAGAGCGCTCCCGAACCTTCCAGCAGTGGCAACACAGCTGGGAGCACGACACCCGAGGACGATGGACTGCGCGACTTATTAAGCACGTCCAACCATGGGTGGACCGGTGGCCAATTCTTGACAATTCACGGCTATTTTCGGTCGTACCTGAACCGGTTGGGCAAGACCGGTTCACCGGACTGCATTTATTGCCCGGGCGTTCCCGACGATGCGGAACACATATTCTTCCGCTGATGCCCCCGTTGGGAAGGGTCCCGCCTGGAGGCCACTCAAATTTTTGGTGCATTTTCGGTGGACTCGGTCTGCCAAAAGATCTTGGAAAATGAGGGCAACTGGGATTGTTTATCACAGTTCGTCCGGGGCATCCTCCTGGAAAAGAAACCCGATCTGGACCGCGAAGTGGCCCAGATCCCTTGATCGAGTGGCTGGATAAGGAGTGAGCCCCACCGGCGTTAGCCAAATTTAGGCCTAGCCTGACGTAATGTGATAAACAATTCCAGGTTAGAATCCTGAAGAGTAGAGGAGGTTTTTTAGTGGGTAAACCCGTTTTTAGGGGAGCCCCACACTACAGGCTTGCCACCTGTGTGAGTGATGCATTTTTCTCACCTCTCCCTCAAAAAAAAAAAAAAAAAAAATCATAAAAGCGTCACCTAATAACTTAAAAAGTGAGTAAAAATTCTCGTACGGGACGGACATCGGAGCGTATTTTTAGTGTAAACGTAATAAGAGAGAAAAAATACTATAAGATTCTTCAGTTTCACGTTGGCTGAGAATGTGTAAACTCAAGCTAACAAAGATTTAACGGGAATCAAACGATTTATAACTGGAAGTCAGTAATCTGTTCGCCCTCAGTTGTTTTTGCCATGGTCGGATCCACCAATCTGTCGGAGACTTCTCAGATCCTGTAGAGCAACGTCCTCGGCAAACAGTTACTGTACGGATGATTCTGCGATTGAGAGGAACAAAGCAGTTCTGGACGAGTGGCCGCCGAGACGCTCGCCGGTGCTGCGCTCTGCTGTCGGGATCACTTTCGTGCTCCGTCTGATAACGGTGAATGCCATTATCTCACCATCACTTCCACTCCTGGCGGTTTTGCTTTCTTAACTGGAGAACGGAAATACTTGAGAATATTTTATTCTAATACCCAATGTGAGTACGGGAAACTTAATGACATTATAACAGATTGAGTGTTGCGAAGCCGTTTCATACATGGGGGGTTCCAGTTTTTGCCATATTGTAAATTTGCGTTGAATTTAAAAATTTATTCAAAATAAGCAATGGAAACAGGTTTAGAAAATCAGCATAAAACAAGTTGTTGCTTGTCGTGGAAGCCCCGTGTCGATGAGACTGGATGGGTGTCAAATTAGACCTGATTGAGAGTCGCCTTGACAAGGGCACCTCCAGCTGACAAAGGATCGGTTTTTTTATCGGAGGCTCGCTGGCCCAGTTTTTCCCGGCGAGGACGTGTGCTATGCAGATGACCTCCCCTCAGGACACCTGCTCGACTCTCCTCTCCGACATGGAACATGACTTTCCCTTTTTGTGTCTCTTCGCCTCTGATGTATCTCGTTTTGGATTCAACAGGGCTCCCGTTCGTGCTTTAAATACGAATTGTGACCCAGATACTGCACTTTTTACCACAGTTTATCTTCTTTTCTTTTCCTCATGGGGTTTCTTATAGCGGTTGGGTTTTCCTTATGGGTCTCCCTTTCGTTGGACGAATACTAATTGCTGATTTAGAAAACTCGTAAAGCATATCAACTCTTTTATCTTCAAGATGTTATCTGTTGTAAAGAAATTCAATTGAGCAAAACGGAATATCCAATTAACGAATAACGCAAAGGAAGGAACATTCTCCTTGAAAATGACTTCATCAAGCCATACTAAATAACTACATGATCCGGTGATGAAACAATGGCGCAACCGGATGATCCAACTGCTTTCCTTTAACAGCTGACTGTTGTAACGCAAACGCGACGAGTCTCATCTCCATGGAGTGACACGAGCCGGGATTGGCGTGTAAAGTAATTTCCTGGGCGCACAATCGCCGGCCTTCACACAGTAGTCACGCTGCAGCGGCTGCAGTTGCAACTGCAGTTGCACCGGAAGGTCGAGGTTACTAGCGGCTTCCGGAAATAGATCGGGTCGGTAATTACCAACAATGGGACATCCGTTTGTGTTAATTTTTCCTTTGACTATTTTTTAAACGTATCGGGAAATTGTGCTAGCGTGAAATGTCATGTTGATACATAGAAGCGACGCCAGGTTCTTTGCCTGCATATCAAATTGATGTAACTTTGAAAAAAATATTGTTCGATATTCCTACATCTTCTATGAAAAGCCAGGTTTCAAATGACGAAATAGTTATAGTAAAAGTTGTAATTATTGAACTCCTACAAATAAATAATCTACCAAGGCAGGAATATTTAGTACGTTTTTGGCCATCTAGAAAAAAAGGATTTAGGCGAGGATACCCCTCCACAGTCCCTTCTAGCTCTGGAATTGGTCAATAGCATGCGTTTACTTTACTCTCAATATAACAACTATGTAATAGCTGCTATAGCTATAGTGATGGAGGGTGTCCCCTCAACTAGCCATAAAACCATCTCTCAACCATAATCTGATTGAGTAGTATATTTTACAAAACTGTAAGGTTTTTGATCGCAGCATGTTATGTATTCGGTATATTTGAAGGTTAGTCACATTATATGGTCTCATAATCGTTACTCAGCGACTCTGTGGGGCACCGAGCACTCGGTACGTAACAGCCGTTGTTCAATCAAGGGGAAACGTTGGCCAGCGTTGCAAATTAAATATAAACACAACCACAAAAGAAATAAAGGAAACGAATAATCATTGAATTTGCGGAAACATGTCGAGACGTTCGATTTGGCAATAGCGTTAGTTCCGCCAGTAAAAACTTTGATTGGTTTAATTGGATAAGCCCATTTTTACTCTACTTGCAACATAAGTCCTAGAAAAACAATGTGTGAAATGTATATAATTTCGGACATAAACTTACAGCTTAAACAAATGAAATATAGTAATTAAAAATAATTAAACAAATTTATAAAGAACCACGTTATAGCCGGTCTGGTGCTATATCCGTGTTTTGGTCTACCTCTAGTGATGGAGAAAGTTGGTGTGTAAACATGTTTTCGCATCTCACTCCATTGGCCAAATAATATTCCCCACTTGGTCATTATTAATTTTCATCTATTTGACGTTTATATGTGGATAAAGACATAAATAATGGAAAAACACAATAAAATATGTTGAAAATATATTTTTTTAACCAGTTTGAAAAATAAAATGGTGGAATGGGTTAGATTAATTGGGGTTTAACTAACCAATCTACAATTTATAAAAAGAAATATATATTTGCAGCAGTTTTAGTGATTAGTGAAATCAATTTACTTAAAGGAAGGTTTTGGAAGAAATTACATTTTAGCTGCTTATGAATCAGAGCTTATGTATACAGTGTTTAGGCCGAAAGAACTTTTTAGAATTTCTTTCATAATGTGGGGGACGGGCCATGTTCAGAAGTTTATAAACTCTCAGAAATAAAAATTATTTGCTGACTTCCATGATTTTTTACATTTAGAAAAGGATCATAAGCACTATCTCTCGTCATTGCGTAATGCCGTAAAGATATTTTCATGTAAAAAAATGATTGAATACTACAAATGTAAGCTATATAGTTTCCAAGATGCCATATCAGGACCTGTCGGCCGCGTCGTTGAGGAGGAAAGTCGCTGCCCGAGAGGCTGCTCTGCTAGAACAATAGCGAGAAGTGTCCGTTACAGCCCGCGGAGGAGGATTTGTTATTCCGTCAACGTGCCGACGCTTCCTCCGTCTGAGTCACTTCAGCCGACACTCTCAGTTTCCTGTCCGACGCGGGTTGGAGCCCCTTCGGTTTCATCTTTTGGAATATTTATCACAGTAGAGTCCATAGGCGTCATTTCAGCTTTCTGATTGGGGGGGCAAGATTTTCATAAGGTAATACCCCCTCCCCCTTCCCACAAATACGACAAACATCTTAAATTTCTCTAAAAACTGTCAATAAAAGCTAATTAAGTTTATATTGTGACACTAAGCTGTCCATAAATTGTGAACTTAAAATATAATCTCACAAACCCATGAAAACAATACCCTAATGCATGTAAAGTTTGATTATATAACATGTTTCTATATATTATGTAGAAAGTCATTATTCTTCGGGAACTTCTAGTGGTTACTGTGATGTAAAACACCTTAAGAAATTTAATGTATTTAATTGGTTAATTGATGCTAAATCGTTGAAATTAAAAAAAGAAAAACCCATAATTTTATAACTAGTTATCCATTTTTATTGTACAGTCGGATACATAGACTAAAACTAAATAGGCCTACCTACATATGGTAAAACACATTGTTTTATCTTTATTAAAAATTAGTTTTTGACAAATCACCTTTGCAGTCTGCCGTCTAAGGGACAAAAATATCATTTAACTATTGTTGGTTAGGATCAGTACAGCTACGGTATACATTGCCAATTACATTACCGAAATTGCTATTGAGGACAAGAAAGGTAGAATATGACTAAATAATGAAAAAAAGATTAGTAATGACTTACAAAAACATCTATACCACCAGATTAATACGTGATACGGGTTTTTGCACAAGAAACTCCTCCCACAATTTTCAATAGATTTTAATGATTTTAGAGCCATTGGATAGAGCTCGGCGTGAAGTTGTTTCTAAGTATATTGGTATGGTGCGGCCGCAGGTATTGGCTACGACGACACGTTGTCGCTTTACTTTACCGGTAAATTATCCATTAAAAAGAGGGGACCTACAAGTCTTTAAAGTTTGTAATTTTCCCATTTGATTGCCCATCACTAAGGAAATTTATTGATTTTAAAGTAAACAGATGTAAAGTGTAAACAAACATCGGACATCAGCGAAAGTACTATATCTACCTTTTCACTCGAAAGAGGTTATGTTTAACCAAGCAAGGCAAGGCTCCGGTCTACCTGAGCACGAACGACAACCGAATGCCGCCTCGCGGCCGTAGCGCTAGGCGAGTTTGATGGCTGCAGAGGTTTACCGGAATCGTGTTTTAAAATTAACTAATTAAGATATAGAATGACTCTTAACTTCTTCTGAAAGTAGAAAGATGGATCTCGTCTTCTCTGGTTTTAGAACTTTTAAATAAAATTTCTAGTTTCAGTTATAATGGTCTAAAATAATCTTTTTTTCTCTAGTGGCATCAAGTTTTATAGATGCAGAGGTTTACGGGGATCGTGTTTTAAAACTAACCAATTAAGATAGAGATTGGATCTTAACTTTTCTAAAATTAAAGAGACGGGTCTCTTCGGCTTTCTTTTTAGAATTTTCAAATAAAATTTCTAATTTCAGCTATAACTGTCTAAAATCATCTGTTTTTCTCAATGCAAATGCAAGGTTTTTGCAATCTCAATAGCTAAAATTAGAAATTTTATTTAATAATTCTAACAACAGAGCCCACAAGATCTGTCTTTTTACTTTTAGAAAAAGTTAAGTGCCAATCTCTATCTTAATTTGTTAGTTTTAAAACACGATCCCCGTTAACCTCTGCATCTATAAAACTTTCCAGAGAGAAAAACAGATAATTTTAGACAGTTATAACTAAAATTAGAAATTTTATTTAAAATTTCTAAAACCAGACAAGATGAGGTCCTTCTTACTAATTTTAGAAAAAGTTAAGAGTCAATCTCTATCATAATTAGTTAATTTTAAAACACGTTTCCCTTAAACCTCTGCAGCCATCAAACTCGCCTAGCGCTACGGCCGCGAGGCGGCATTCGGTAACGTCGTTCGTGCTCAGGTAGACCTGGGACTTCTTAATTAAGATGACGATTGCAGAATGAGTCAATTTAAGAGTTTTATGTAAATCAATCAAAGTAGACATTTTGTTAAAGTCTGATTTAGAAGTTTATAATTATTGTTATGTACAAATATTTCACCATATTACATAACCTAACTTTTTAATTTCCAATTTGAAAAAAATCGTCAAAATTATTGGGGGGGGCAACTGCCCCCCCTTGCCCCCCCCAAATGACGCCTATGGTAGAGTCTGAATAACCCAGAGGCGGAAAGTTGGTTAGAATTTTTGCAAAATTGGTTGCTTTTATAACAGAACTGTTGACAACCAGAAAACTCTCTCGGTTGAATGGAATACCAATCAAACTGTCCATCGACACAATTTCAAGTGGTAAAATTGACAGTGTTTCTAATTCACATATAATGTTAACAAACAATCAAATTTCACGACTTGATGGTGTAATTTTCATCAAGGCGGATTCTCGCCATTGTTGATTGCCCATTTAAAAGATTTAAAACTTTTCTAAATCATACTGAGCTCAAGCGAGCTGATGAAATGATCCTCATATCCTTTTAATCACAAAAAATGTATATGTATAAGACTAAATCCTAAAAATAGGTATTTAGAAACTAAGATTTTCAGACAGATTGCAACACGGTTGTCTGCGATACTAAATGTCAGTTCCTCCGCCTCAAGCGAATCAAGGCCGTTCTAGACCGTTTATCAGAAGGACGCCAAGTTAACAGACGTTACTAATTCGGCTCCCTGCTGATCTCATTGTTATAACTCTCGAAGTAGTTATTAATTTCCGTGATAAGCGTTGCCGTAACTAATGTGAATTGGAGGAAATTGTTTGCATTTCCCATAGAGAAATTAAAATTTTGGATATTTAAATGATTATGGATCATATTTGCTATTGAGGTTTTCTAGCTTTACCCAGCTTTTACTTCACTTTTTTCCGGGGAAAGTCTGGGTACCTTCAACTTATTTTAAAACTATTGTAATTTGTTAATTTCATAGTGTGTGTATATGAAAAGGGATTGCAAGCTCGACAAGCCAAACCAAGACAGCCAAACAGACTTTTCATCTCTTTTAACATTACAGTCTAGACTAGACTTGAAACACTGTTCTTCTACAGAGGTGATGACCTCCAGAGCGCCGACCTAGAGGGCCGGACCCGCGGCTACGGTGCATGATAATTACTCAAGTTGCAGTCAATTGCAGTTGATGGCCGATCAAGGAAGCTATCAAGGAGCTCCGCTCGCGGCGGCGGTGGTCAAACGGGTCTGCAGCGGAGTCAAAAGTTTAATAGAATTAATAGAAGTTCAACATTCAGGTTTGACGGCTTTTTGATCTCACAGTTCAATTTAATGATTGAAATTTATTGAAGGATCAATTTTATAATTATTTTATCAAGTAACTTGGCAGGAATCAAGTACGTTTTCCTGTTTAGATAAGCAATGGCTCTTGTGAAACAGAAGTAAGGAGAATATTTAGGCCAAGTAACTTATTTCTGACGAAACACATAAGTTACTTTTAGAGTGAATCCATTTTTAGTCATCGTAATGGAAAATTTAAAAACTGCAGGTTCCACCAATGTAAAAACTCAACTCAAAACAGAAGGAAAGATGACGATTGAATATTTTCAGTAAATGAACTAGGAAGTTGGTTGGGGTGGGCAACAGCCTCCAGTCCTTCTATCAGCAGGAAAATATGATTGTCTTGTTCTGAGAAAAATCAAAGTATCCAGTGAGCTCGAGGCAGTTTGAAATTCCTCCACAATTGCCTCCCAGCCCATTCTATTTCAGCCTCTGCTTTGTGAAATGAAAAAAATGAACTCGTCCTGTCGAACTAATCTACGCCTAAACAAATTCTCATCGCATTCTTGGCTTATTTCCGATCAAATCAATATTCTGAAACAATACAGGTCTATCCGTAGCCTGATAGAGGAATCTGGTTGCGGTTACAATTCTAAAAAATTGTGAACGTGCCTAGTGATATTTTACGTACGGTAAAAATATGCTAACTCCCAATGACAGAAGGGATGCGTTATGACTTCTCCATAACGATTTCCCAAAGAATTACCATCATCGATCCCTTGATCTTAAACAATGAGATAATGCAAATAAATACACACTGTGTTCCCTTATTATAAGTAGATAACAATTATTGTGTTGATCACATTTTCAACTGACCATAAAAGCCTTACTATTTCTGTACTTTTTAATATTTAAGGAAAGTCACTTGGGAATTTTTGGCTTAGTCGTTTAGTTATTTACTCTAAATTTATATACTTGGCACTTTAAGATTCCAAAAGAAATTGGGGAAAACAGAAAAGCCTAAACTACTTGTCTACGATTGTTTTGGTTGTTTTAATGTGGTGTGATATTTTCATTGTTCTGACGGTACTCACTGGTGCACTTGAGTTCCCTCCTGAGCTCGTCGGAGCCCCTGTAGCAGTCCGGCGTGCCGTCGCACAACCTCGAGATCTCGTACAGCTGCAGGACCTCCGTCGACTCGTTGACTTGACATCCGAAGTAACCATCTTCTAAATTTAAAAAGAATATTTCTTTCCTAATTCCAAAACCTATACCACCTTGTGCATGTATCTGAAACAGAAAGAAAAAAGTGTACGTTAGTAACGGAAATCTTTTGTGACACGTTTTAGTACAAGGGCTGAACAAAAATATCAGAATTTAACAACTAAACATGTTTTCATCTCCAAAGATGATCTTTTGGACTAGCACTAATCACATAGACAATAGCCATGTCTAGACAATTATTTAAGGTCAATGCCTGATGATCACTTGAGGTCACTGGAAGGACATTGCCCCGTGGGGGCGAGGCGGTGAGCTCGTGACTGAGTAACGTGAGTTCCACGAGTCGCTCATAGAGAAAGGACGTTAATAGATATGGCGATGTCATCGAACGGTCGTGATGCGACACTTAATTAAGGAGCAGGAGGCCTACAATCTCCAGGACGTGCGACGCAGCAAACCGCCTCTGCACGTGGATACCCTCCGAGGATTCCTGGTCGCGGGGAACATCGCCCTCTGGAGGGTAAAACTACACTGAGGGAAACACTTCTAGTTTTTAAGGCAATTCTGTAAAGCGTAGTACAGGAGTTCCTCAGTTAAATAAATCTGAAAGCTCTATAACAACAGAAGAAACAAACGGAATAGGCCTACTACCAGATTGACCTAATTGGGTGCTGGTAGTCTCGTACTTCTGAAAGACCATTGAAGAATTCAGGATGTCCAAGTTAGCGCAGTAAGAAATTCCCTGCAGTCACTAGAATTGGTAGAATAGAACACTGGCTTACTGAAGGATAGACAACCAGGAAAACATAGTTGTCTCTTCAGGATGCGAATAACACATTTCAGTTGATTCCAAACATGCCGTCAGGAAGACTTCAGAAAGATCTCTGTGGTGCCTAGGTCTGCAGGGTGTTGCTCACTATCGTAAACATAGACGTCCTGAAACGCTTCAATGGACGTCCAGAAGTATTAGGTGGTCTAATAGACTTTTACCCGAAAAATCTTAATTTCCGTTAGGTTAGGATTGCCGATTTTAAAGATTTTTCTAAGGTTCTTTTTCTGAGTGTAAAAGTAGCTCTCGTAAAATATATGTGTGGCTTTGGAGTCCTACACTGTTGTTTTTCACGCCTTCAGAGAACTTTCCGACTTTCTATAGACAAAACTGATCTCAATATCATCAACACTTAAGAATCAACAAAACTCTCATAGATGTTCCCAAACAATTTCACCGCCAGACAAAGATCGGCCTAATTAAAATCGTCTAGTGACTAGTGAGAGTGGGACACAAAGGTCTCCCAGCAACTGGGTGTGAGTGCGAGTGAGTAAAAGTGAAACAATGTAAAATGTGTTGGAGTCTGAGACAAAAAGATGCAGAGTGTGCATGCCGTCTGCATACATAATGCGGCCTACTTTCCTCTGCATACCTTCGTGGGGGATTGACGGCCCAACCACACCGATCATGCCTGTGAATCATCATGGCTTCATCATTCAACGCTGACCTGTGTCATCATGTTGATTTGATCTTGTTGATTTAAAGTGTGCCGATCACGATTTGCATTCATGGCAAACGCTTAGAAAGAAAGCACGTTGTTTGGAATCACGGCTGTGATGTTGGAACATTATGAGTTCATGCGACTATCTTTTTATATGAAAATAAAAGGTTTATTTTGTTGTCAGCAGTAAACATGTAACGATTATAAAACTGGCATCATTATGCGATTTCATAAAACTAGTGGAGTGTAGGGGCAAAGGCCCCTAAAAATCAAAATGGTGATTTCTCCAAAAATAAGTTTTAATTTATCACCTCCTTGCAGTATTAGACCTACTGTATTTTTCTCAAGCTGTAGTGTAAATTTACACGTTTGGGTTTTCTAATAAAATATTTCCTAATTTTGACGAAACTTTTTGGCGGTATCAAATTAGTAATTTACTAATAATTTCCCCTGTATTGAAATACAGTAATCTATTTTGTGAAAAAAAGAAAATTATTGCACTATTATGCTACCAAACATAGTAAAAGGTATTATACTTCCTTATTTTATTAAGGTTAATAATAGTTTTAACCTTACACATGTTCATGATGAGTTTTTAACCCAAATAAATAAAATAGTTCAATACAACATAAGCCCATTAATACCTACTGTACACTCCTTCACCCTGGAACCCTGTGCTCCCCACTCCCCTACATTCGTGGTGACCCCATGCCTCCCCGTGCTTCCGTTCACCTCTGCTGATCCGTGTTTCCTGTACCCCCCTATGCCCCGGGGCCCGACTACCCCATGCCCCTTTTCGCCCTCTACCCCCTTGCCCATCGTAACCCCGTGCCCTTCATTCTCTCTTTCCCACATGACCGTAGTTCATCCCCGTGCCCTGTTTTCCTCATTCCTCCCCAATGCCCAACCAACCGATGCTTCCGTGCCACCGACGGCTCCAGTAGGCCCCATCCCTTGTACCCCATTCCCATGCATCCATACCCCCGTGCCCTATTTCCACCATTCCTCATAATTCAACCTATATCCCCATGCCCCCTAACCCCAGTGCCCCCGACAACCCTTGTGCCCTTATGCCCCCGCGCCCAGGTACTCCCGTGCCCACCTTCCCACCAGTCTTCCCCGTGGTCCCCTAAGAATCCCCATTGTCCCCATATACTTCTGCCCCCCCCCCCCCGTGTATGGTGCCACCGACCCCCTATAGTACCCATTGTGCCTTCCAACTTCCGCTCCGCCACGTGCCCCTTGGTACCCTGTGTTTCCGTACCCCCATGCCCAACGTTGCTCCCCGTGGCAACCATGTCCCATCTACCCCTTTTGCCACCGACAAACCTAATGCTTCTTGTGCCCCGTCCCCCATCCGCCACGCGCCCCAGTGCATCCCCATGCCTCCCCAGGGTACCCCCTATGCTTCCGCACCCTCCATGCTTTTGAACCCTCATGCTTGCCGTTTCTCCCTGTACCCCGTGTTGCCTATGCCTCCATCGAGCCCCTCATGCCCTCCTATCTCCAGTGCCACAGGCACCCTTCGTGCCCTACGTGCCCTCATATCCCCTAACTCCCCTGTACTCCCCGTGGTCCCCTGCTGCCATCCCCACCGTCCCTCCCCGTACCTCCGTGCCCTCCTGTGTCCCCCAATATTTCCCCTATTCTTCCATGTCTCCCTCGTGTCCCCATGCCTCCTTACGCTCCATGCCACCGACGTCCCTCATACATTGATTGTAGTCTATTTTGTCTGTTCCTCAATGAAGTAGAACACTGATTGATATATTATTAGTTTTCGCACAATATCATTTACATAAAAAAGCTCCCCGTCTTTATTGATTAACGGGCGTTTATTGTTTTTCTACGACCTGCGTAAAGAAAAATGCAGAGAAAGGATAAAACCAAAACAAAATATTCCTCATACGGAGGTTATCCAATGTTAGTAGTTTACATATAATGATTTAGTCGAAAATACATAAACATTCAACAAAAAGATTAAACTCTTCAACTCTAACTACTAAATAGCCAATAACGTAATAACTAAACGACATTCACTAAAGACAATAACCATTATAACAACCGTGCAACGTCTAATATAATTTTAACTTTTTTATTTTTTATGCTGAATATAATAATCGTTCTACTCCTATTTCCTTAATGACATAGATGGGGTCACGAAGATGAAATGTCCTATATGGATCCATAATCTGTTCATGACTATTAGTGTTCTCTTTTTTTTATAGTACATTTACAATTTAAAAAATTATAAACTATGAGGTTATCTTTACTCAAAATATCTGCTCAGTAACCATCTGAGTATATAATAAAACACTGGAACATCGGCTTAAACACACATGTAAATCTAAAAATCTTCTTCCCATTAGATTAACATTGGAACTTCAAGGTCCAATGGGGCGAAGCCCAGGTAACTTTTGATAATTCTGGTATTTTTCCTTGCGTCCTTGGCCCTTTAAAATGAGCCATCATGCGTCACCCTATCTTTCTTCTAACTCGAGATATTTCGTGGGGACCGATTCGCTTACGGAATTATATATATAGATAGGAACCGTTAGTTAATAAATAGAAAATATTTCAATCCATTGAATTTAAGTTTTGAACTTGTTCTTTATTATGAAAAATCCATTTTAATTCTGTAACATAACTTAATAATTATCGGTCCATATAAAAAATTATCAAATTATTTACATCATAAGTTTTGATCACGTCAGTGAACAAAATTACGTAGCAGAATATGTTAGTACCTTATTAAATTAATTGTTTTCCAGAAGTCTTGCCTGAAACTTAGCAATGTTGCACAACTTCACCGCAACTACTCATTACACATGAGCACTGAATTATCGTATGCAACTAATTCACCGTGATTATGACTAAGATAATGCGGGGGTGAAACTAGAGCAGAGATGATGTGTGTCCATTCACGTCCAGATACCGTCTGCGTCTGGCCAGAGTTACGCAAAGATTTACGCAACGGAGGCCACCATATGGCGAGTCGACGCCGCGTCGAGAAAGTCGAACCTTGGCCTTTCCGCGGCGCTGCGTGCCGGGCTGGAATTTTGCAAACCAAACATTTCACCTGTGCTTGTTTGTTGACAGAATGTCGGCCAGAAAGGACGTATCTAGACATATCTCCTAATTTACATTGAGAGGATCACAGACCCAACTGACCCTGCTGCCGATTTGTATGGCGCATTCATCGGTCTGTCATGTCTACATGTGTTGCGGACGGCACGAATAAATCGCTAGGACGTATTGGATGCAAATGTATGGAAAGAGATATCAGGATATCGCAGTTCCCCAAGGAGTAATAATTTCACTTTTTGCTCATTTCAGTTTCCTCGAAATGAGAAATTGGTCGACCAACTACACGGTTGAGGAACTTTTATGTCGGTACTGCTTTCAAAATGGAAAAAGGGAACTGGAAGTATTTTAATCACCCCGAATTACCCCATGGTCTGGATTTACGAGTGCGAGGCTCCCACGAGCCTTGTTAGCTGTCGGCCACTTTCATTTCCCGCGTTCGCACGGAAACACGCGTGTCTTCCTGGCACGGGACCCGCATGGCTCTCACCGTTATGTCGGACAGACCCAGTGACCGCCGCGATAACCGACCGTGTCACTGGGTGAGTGTCACCGGTGGGTGACCGTGGAACGGCACATGCTGCCCCTCCGGGGGCGATATGCAGATAGATATGGGGCTTTTAGATGATACAACTTAGTTACCGTAAGAATGACTGTCACTCGGTGAATACAGGACATCAGAAATCTTCAGAAATTGGCCATGGTATAGACTTAGAAATGGACACTGACAACCGAATTGGTGATTTAGGGATCTTCCTGAATCATTAAGGTTCAGCGACACCTACCTTGGAAACACAATATCATGCATGATCAAACCTCAACTTATCTTGCTCTTTGGAGTCATGAGGAAAAAAATCCAAAGATTCTTATCATACGATGAAAAATTACTGTGTTAAGTATTGGAATGTTAATTCTCAACTTCTGAAGTAAATAACAATGAAAATGATGTGAAAATTCTAAACTGAACGTTAACTGACCATTATAAGTTTGAAATATTACGATATTATTATCAGCAACTAGTTTAGGATTTACAACCACTTGCGCCCCAATTTAAAGACGATATCGTAAATACGCCAGATTAGCACCTAAATGTTGGTAATGGGCGCACATAACAGTATGTAATGGCTCAATCAGGCTCGGACCGAGCGGATAACGGGGTTGGAGATGTGGAGTAACTGGCTTCATCGCAAAAGTAATGGCATTGGCTTCTCATGTAATGCCCTGGTCGAGGGAGAGTGCCGGCAAAGAGGAAACGAAATTAGCAACATAACGCTGTAAAACTGACACGGAATGAGTGGAATCACGCAGAGCAACGCTTGGGTGTTCAACATCGAACTCGTGGTCTATAAACATTAATGGATGTGGAGTGATGTTCGTAAGTAACTGTAGAACTAATAAGGCACCTGGTAAACAACATACTTCAACAAAACATTGACATTTTAAGTTAAAGACAACTAGACAACCTTGTCTCGATCGAACTTTTTGTTGTGTCTACGCTATCTAGCGGGGCCTGCGATAACTAACTTAGTTTTCGTAGGCCCCGTATCTAGGGATAGGTTTTATACTAAAGTGGATGTACCATTAGAGTTAATATTTTGAAGGAAAACAGTTAAACCAGTGGAATTTTGGTAGCCAATCTGGGCATTTGTCCTAGTATCATCTCTTGAATAGAAGCCCAAGCGTTAATCCTTAGGCTAGTTATATGTCCCTTTAATTGTTAATTAAAGGTAATTATTTATATAACTTTCCGGTAATTTACCTTTTATGAGCTACTGATTTTTAAGGAGAATTTTAGGTACTTGAAGATCGAAGAATATTAGACAAGTGATAAAATGTTAATCAGCCCTGGCTTCAGAAACTTAAATTTTGTAGTAACTGATGAAAAATAGCCTAAAGATAATAAAGCTAAGGCGTAAAAGCTCAAAGTCACAGACTACTAGTCTTTTATAAGTCAAGATGATTTCTATAATAAATAAAAATCCTTTTTAAGTTTTAAAATTGATGATAAAGTGACCTCTAAATAAAAAAAATAGTCATTAGGAAGGCAACTAAGCAGATAAGTATGTGCTAGTTATGCAGAGAATTTAACATGACATGATGTTTCTCCTGGTTGGAATTTCTTGGTTACTAAAGGTTTAGTTACCACGAGTTTACTTAAACACATAAACATTTTCCTATTATCTACTGTAATACTTTATGCCGTTCTAACCGTGATCAAATCTTAGATTACTCATTTCTTCATTACACAACGAGTGGCGAAGCCTCACGAAGACGAGCCGACGATGAATAATAATTAGGAAGGAGGAACTCCTTGACTCCACCAGCCATTAACACCGCGCCAAGGTCCAACTGTTCACAATTAGCCACGAGAATTAAATAAATGTGGAGACGTAATGGAACGGAGCGGTGATGACGTGTGAAGATAGTGTAATATCGCGAGATTTGTGGGACACCCTTGGTGGCATGGTCGCGGCCTTCCCGCCCAGCCCCAGGCTACTAAATAACCGACTGACTAACCTGCGAATCTGTGTTACAGCACTGAAGGTGCTTACGATTGAGTTATGATACTTGATACTCGGAGATGTTGATGTTTCTAGTTGGTGACCACTAACCAATCCACTCTTATTGGTGTACGGCCTGATTTAATTGTGTAAATATGTGCATAATTGAGCTGTGATAATTGATGTGATTAAGTAAATAAATGCCCCATCGTCAACTCGTGGAAATACTTTCTTTGGAGTGGTTAAATCCTATTAGAATTTTACTTACTTTGGATGATTACATAGATTGGAACCTCAATGGTATCTCAAGGGTTCTCTATGACGTATTAATAACTCACTGAGGCAGATATACCTGTCAAAGCCATTTATCATTGTATTTATACGGTGGTTGTCCACTAAAACGAAGAATGTTTTATTCAATTCCGATCGCCGTATATCTCCCTCTCCCCCTTCCCTCTCCTCTAACCTCTACACGAGATGCGATCACCGTCACCAAACTGCATCCGCAATAATTCACTGCAGCTGCACGGTGTAATGACCTCGGATAAGATATTCCACGGTCACACTCCAACGAGAATAGACCGGTATTCCATATTTATAGACGGCATAGCACCATAAATCGGCGAAGAGAACATCGCCAGAATAGAGCTGGCAATTTGAGCAAACCCGGCGACAAAACAAAGGAGAATAAATCACAGGGAATACGCCTGCCAGGCGAGCAAATTAAATGGCGGTGGTTGTCGTGTTACGGGCTCATCTGATAGTGAGGACGGGGCGACACGCGGTCATCATGGGAGAGGAAACAGAGCGGAGAAGCTGCGAGGCTGATGACTGATGCTGGCGTGCCAAGATGCATGAAGCCCAGGGGCGCCGCAGAGTACAGAGTCCACGCTGGGTCAATCTACCGCAGCGGTCACACCGTTAGAGGATACCGGGGGCAACGTCGGGAACACGGGAGCTGTCGGTGGGTAATGCGGGGAAAACTGGGACTAGTAAGTAATGAACTGTCGAGGTTGAAGAGGAAAACCAGGAGCTGAAGAGACGAAGGAAACAATAGAGACACAGGAACTGATAAGTGGACAATGAACGGGAAAACTAGGAAGGGATAAGAGATGAAGGCACCGAGGGGAAACAGGAGCTGGTAAGTGATGAATGTTGGGGGTGAATCGAGAAGGAGTCAATAAGCGTCGAATACTAAGAAATAACACGGAGAAACTAACAGCTGGTACAGATAATTATTGTGAACCACAACGGGGTGTCAGGAGCTGATAGGTCATAAATACTACAAGATACAATGTTTGAAAAACAATGACTTTGTAACCTAGTGCTTTAACGGTGGAAGTAGACCGTTAGTGCCAGCCGCTAAAGCGGCTGCCGATACAAAACGGCAAACTCCTTTCTCTTGGCGGCACGCCAAGTCTTGCTGACGTGTAGTTGTAAACGCAGGGCCTGAAGATAGTCGATGCGTCTAGTCTGTTACAGTCCCAGTCCCCAGAAAAGAAATTTGGAAGATTAATTCTGGTAATAAACTCAAACAAACTATCACCAAAAACGTTGATCTACTGCAACTATACCACGTACCAGTTATGAGATTTGGTGCTCTATAAACATAGATACTGCTCAGCTTCAAACGCACCTCACGGCCTTAACAAGCCCAAGGCAACTACTGTCAAATTTACATCAAGTACCAAATAATTCCCATTCATTCAAACACAAAACAAAAACTGAGGCTGAGAATGGATCCTTGAGGAAACCTCTTATTTACTTTGTAGGCATGCTTTCAGGTGGGTCACTGATGCATGCCTCAGTCGCAACTACAGTAACAACATCCGCTAGCCTCATCTCTGACCGGCAACCCCATCCTTTGTTGGTCGGCCTTGCCGGTGAAGACGCACGGACCATGGCGGCGGCGGCCAAAACCAACCGTCCGTTGGCATTGTCGGCAACATTATTTGAATGAAAACCCATTGTGTAAGTTCAGCGTTGAACAGTTAATAGAAAAACTAAATTATAATACAGAAAAGAAAGTTATTCAAAGACGCATATCATGTTTGAGAGTTATCAGGAGGAATGACTATGTGTAAAGGTTGCCCAAATTCATAGTAATTAATTTTTCCAGAGAATCATTTTTATCATATTGAATTATCACCAAAGTCCTTTCAATTCACAGCGTGCCTGCATGTTGACGGGAAGTGTGTCAACAGCCGTTCTTTTCCCTCATCTAACTGGACATCTCTATAGCCAGACTTGACTGATAGCCAGTTGGGTAACATCCTGAACAAACTAGGCCTCATTATCACCGGTCGCATTAGCCCGCCTATCTGACGAGTCTTTCCCTGCATCACTTCCACCTTCACTTTCCCTCGACACTAATCAGACCTCCCTGCTCGTTTGTCAAATCTGATAATCTGCACTAAGGGAAGAAAGAACGTGGGTAAAGATTTGAAAGCTAAAAGATCTTCAATCTTTGATCAATTAATTTAATTGGAGAACAGAATAAATTGTGATATGATGAAATTTATCTTCAGATCTAGATTTTTGTTTTTGGAAAATCAAGAAAGTAAAAAGAACCAAACGACCAGTTAGTAGGGGAACTACGAAGCAAATCCTGTATTGAATAAGCACATCTTTGTTCTGCAGTCACGATTGGCGAAGGAACCGCTCCTAATTATCATCGTTTGTTACGAGGGTCGGCTCCCGTCGTGATAGCGCGGTATCAAACACACAATGACTGCCGTCGATACCATCTATGATCACCTATTTATTTGGCTTTCATTTTCATTTTGTCCGATCCAGTGATATAGCACCCTTTCTTAATCAGATCTGTTACATTTGTAGTTTGTAGTGTAAGTGAGGAGATAAATAAAAGAAGATCGTATATGTTTGTTTTATTGCAATATGCGTTTTCAGTATATGTTCAATCAAAGTACATCTTCTAAACCGTAGTAGATTTACGTACTTCGAGGTTTGATTTACTATCAGATTTTTTGTATAAAAGAATAAAATTAAAATAAAATTAAAATTCTAGGATTAGTCTACTCTGGGTTTCCAATATACTGTGCACAACGCCCATCCTATAGACGTAGACTGTTTCAAATTTAAAACTAAACTAAGCTTGACACTATTAAATACACCGGCGCACACTGATTAGTATTTTAATTGAATGAAACTGAAAGGTTGTGAGAATGATTAGTGTAGTAAATTAAACGACATGTAGCTTTGTTACTGAAATGACTGGCTCATTGTTTTGTCAGGATCATCAAGTAATAGCTCAACGAACAAGATCAGCTGGGTCCAGTTTCGAATCTTCAAAAAGCTACTTTACTCAGGATTGACTTTACAGCCAGATTCAGACTCCAGATCCACCTAGCCATAGTTTTTATTTAGAACGTTCGTTAAGAAATTTTCCGTGTATTGTCTGTCATCACAACGCAAGTCACCCAACGTATTCTCTAACAGTTCAGGCTTAACCTACAACTGAGAGATCATTTCCAATATTACGATGACCCGGGAGGTACCAAACGGTACTGCTTCAGTCTCCGCGGCCTCTAGCAGCCTCCGCGAGGGCGCCCCAGGTCGTGACAGCTGCCCAGCGGCCGGTGGCGGCCATTAATGAAATGACGGATTAAGACCGACCTTGCTCCAAGGATTACGGGATGCCGACGCAGAGGCGGTAATGTACAGCCTCCGCCTGCATTGCGAAATATCTGCCATTAAATCTTTTCAATAGGACAAATTAATAGCTCCAAATGGCAAAGAGCTTACTGTAATGACATGTTGGAGTTTTATTTATAGTGCTTCCACTTTGTGTGATTGCGAAAATGAAAAGAAATCTAGTTGAAGGAGTTAATATCAGAATCTTAATTAAGCTTAGAGCCTCGACCTTTGATAAGTTTACTAAAGAAAGATGTGGTTTCTTACAGCATAGAAAAACTAACGAGGTATTAAATAACTGGTTAATTTTCCTACATTTACAGGGTTGTTTTTTTAGATCGTAAATACTGCAGCTAAAGATTAAACTAGCAAAGTTCGTTTTTCTTGATGGAAACGACTTTTAGGAAAAACTAAAGATGGAACTAATTAAAAATTACACTAGCAAACCGAGACGCCATAAACATAGGAATTATAATATGCAAAATTACTTCTCGGTATTAGCAGTAAATCAAGCGGCGTTGTCAGTGTCAAAGGCGTCTTCCGTTATGCCAGGGTCAAGAACTGTGGAAGTTAACGGATCCCTGGATACAATTAACAGATCAGCGATGGTCCATCATGGCATCAGTGTCAGGCGAGGAGCGGGTCGTGACGGCCTAGAGGTTCCAGATACGTGGGGTCTGCGGTGGAAGAAAACGAGGGAATCGCTTCGCAGTGGGGGAGTAGATGGTTTGGGAAATAGAATAGATTATTATTAACTTTTGAGACCATTAACCAAAGTAGAAATGAATTGTATTTAAACTTGTTTCTGATTTGTCAGATATCATTATCAAACAGTTCTTTATGAATTCAGCACAAGAGCTTGGAGATCAAGATTTTGAAGGATGTTTTATAAAACTAGTACCAGGGGGACCGAGCTTAAGCTCGGTAAAATCATTACTTTCGTTTCTCACACAAAGCTCGTTCGCTCCGCTCACTCGCCAGGCGGAGGGTTTGCTGCACATTGGTATGATTTTCCTAAAACCACAGGTTAAAGATGTAACACATTGGTTTATTTTATCTACAGTTACCAGCTGATTTTTGTTCAATTAAAAAATCTCCATAAGGATAACATGTAAATTTTGAAGTGCTCTAGCGCGAAAACCGGATTTTTCCCAGCTATGGGACCAACGCCAATCGATTTCTGGTGGCCAAAACCCCCATATTCAATCAAAAAATCCAAAATCCTTGGAGCGGAAAAAAAACTTTGCCCGTACAAACGGAGCTTGTTTTAGAGTATAAGATAAGATTAGTTCGAAAAATACATTTTTACGGTATTTGAGGTTTTAATAGTTTTTTTTTTTTTTAGTATTTTAGGCATTGGTTTTAGCTTGGTAGGCTACTAATTATTGAGATTGGTAATTATGGTAAAATAATTTTTAAAATTGTCGTGCAACAAGACGTCGTTGCTGAACATCAATCCTAATGAAGACTTGGCTCCTCTCATGACCAAATGAATGCACCGCGGTCCGTCTGGTAGCTGTTATCAAGGTCGTCCCAGCGGCCAGTCGACCTTGGGAGACGAAAAGTCACCGAATTAAGCGGCATTTGGCAGAGTGGGAAGTGCAGGGCGGGGCGGGGCCCATTAGAGGTGACACGAAGGTGAACCGGTGAGGATCACCGGGGGACTGGGGTAGGAGGCGAGTGGGAGGTGAGGGAACAGTTAGTGTGGGAGGAGCGGCCTCGCCGTTACATGAACCTGGAACTGGGAATAAATTAGCGGCGTGGATGGACATGCGTGGCCGCCACCGCTGACCGTTACGGCGCCGGCCGGGAATGGCAAGGGACGAAATTGGCTGGGGTATAGCGCGTGTTTTATAAGGCCCCCGGCATAGGGGCAGTAGGCCTACTGGCACAAGAGTAGCGCACGTCTAGAATATTCTAAATATGTCCCATCATTATCATATTCTAATTATATCATTACCCTATACAGTTAAGGGAGATTTCATGATCAGGTTTAGATCAGAATTATAGCCATATATCATTTGATACGATTTGAACAAGACCTGATACACCCTGATCAGGAAGTAATACCACCGGGTCAATCGAAAAGCACATGAATGAAACATAGACCATTACTTAAACACATTTAAGTCATATGTGTACACTAACGTAGTGTACATAGTCAATGGTATTATCCAAAGTAAAGGTAGGCCTAATTCTGTTCTGGGAGGTAGATGAAGCCAATTATAAAAAGAAGTTTGCCTATAAGATTAGTTTACATGGACGTTGGTAATTCCGTTTCAAAATCTCAAAGATTTAAGCTATACAAACTGCACCGACTGCACAGTGACAACACATTAAATACCCCCGTCGAAGCAGACCTGCGTACTCAGCGAATTTCCAATGGAATTTTGGTATATTTTATATTTCCCCATAAAATCCATGGGGATGAGAATATGTAGGTTTGAAGCCATAATATGGGTTTAGTTGGTAAATATAAGTTAAATCCTACCTAGTGATTGTACATACCAAATTTTATAAGGTTATGGTGTTTCTGTTTATTTTCCCCATAAACCCCATGGGGGTGAGTATGTAGGTTTGCCGCCATATGGGTTTTGTAAGCAAGTATAAGTTAAACCTTATCTAGATAATGTACATACCAAATTTGATTAAGTTATGTCAATAAATAAGCAAGATATAGGCTTTTCTTGATTTCCCATAAGAATAACATGGAAAACACATTTTTTTATTTTCCCCGTAACCAGTTATGCTAAGATAAAAATTCAAAATACCAAATCGTTTGTTTTTTTAAGCTCTTTTAAATGGTTTCAGTTAAAATTGTTGAATTTTAAAAATTAAGGTCGAAAAATGCCAAAAACCCATTTTTTAACCCTTTTGAAACCCCATAAAACCCCGTTCCAATGGTCCGATCATTCTGGTTCGCGAACTCAACCTAGTAGATGCTGGCTTACACCCCTGTACCAAATTTCATCAAAATCGGAGGTTCCGTTCAAAAGTTATCGTGTTAACGGACACATAGATATATATATATATATATATATATATATATATATATATATATATATATATAGATATATATATAGATATATATATAGATATATATATATATATATATATATATATATATATACATATATATCAATTTGAACGAACGGTGTTTTTGGCTTCTAGGGACCTCAAACGAAAAGTATCATGGTCCGGGCTTAGGTCTTACCGTGACTACTACCGTAATAGCGTATTCCCTATAGGGAAATTCGCTAAAAGCAGCCTAGAAGTTGGTACGCTTGGATAGTTCTCCAAACACATAACCACTTCTATCCTGTAAAACTTCAGCAATGTTTTTCATGCAGTTTATGACGATACGAAAATTGATATCGTTTCGGTAAGTATCAGCCACGATAACCAATATCGTAACGGTTCTCGAAATAGCCCATTGGAATAATCCGGCAATGTTTCTCCTTTAAAGGCATCGCGGAAATGAGACCCAACGAGTACTTTGTGAAGAAATCGGTAGGTACATTTCACTATGTCCTGTTATGGTCAAAATCACAAAATCACTAGGACCGTTCGCAGCGGTGCTACATGTGCGGGGGCTTCGCCCACCAGGGTCCTCGCTTCCCCCGTGTCCGACACCATTGTATGCAGAGTACACCCGAGGCGGCCAGTCGCTTTGTTGGTTACTGGACGTAATTACAAGCTCGGCCGAAACTGAGGATGATTTGACGCGGACGCGCGCCGCCTGCAGGGATCGTTATTGTTTATCTTCCTTCGTTACCTTGGGAACCACGGGTATCGGCGCCTCTGCTAATCAAATTTCACACCGGCTTTTAATCAGTTATGTAAGATTATTTTGCGCCGTTCCATTGTTCCAGGGTATCCAGTGGAACATTCCTCAGGATTCACGGAAATAATGCTTTCCGCCGATTCATCCTTTGGCGGATGTTTGGCAGCTGCTTTCCGCCGGTAAACTGTGAACGGTTCTCAGGAGCGGAATTACACTTTATAAGTGATTTCCGGTTTGAGGTGCAATTAAATGTTTGGTGAATTTTCTATAGAGTCTATGTGGTATACAATTTCAAAGTTACTAACAGATATTTACATAACAATTACAAAACAATTTTAAAATGTTATGCCATTTTTATCCGAACTACTAATAACAATGAATCTATAGTGGTGATCTAAAGATTACAAGATATTGAAATGGTATTTAGACCTCCAAGCAAGCAATATGGCCACTGTATTATTGTCTGAATTTTTATTAAGCATAGGATCGAACCGTAGAAATCGACTGATCGAGAAGCAAAACCATTTAGCTACGCGCTCGATAGTTTCATTCGATGTAATAAAATCACATCGTGACCTAATTGAGCATGATTTTTTTTATTTAAAACGCTCTCGTGGGAAGTCGAAAACATTTTAAATAACATAATTTAAAATGCAATGCCAATTAAAAGCGGCTCGTGTGTAAACATTTCTCTCGAGTGCCACAAAGTGGCACTTTGCGCACTTGTTGCATTAATAACTATTCCAGCTCCACTGCGATACAATTATCACACTCGACTTTGTAGAGCAGAAGTAATTGAAGCATTAATGATGACCGGTGTCATTCTCACGGCTAGTATAGGTAATGTTAGTTACATGTGAGCGGTTACTTCTAATTGGGCTGCAGCCTTGCCGCTCGCGTTGCGTATAACAGGAACTGTTACTTATAACTGGTTACTGCCGCGCCGCCGCGATAGAAACTGGTTGATATTTAATATCACCTGGAGGCTATAGTTTTTGCAGACTGCTAGGAGTTGTCTATTATCAATTGGATCTTTGTTGAAAGTACTCAGTTTAGGATAACAATCTCGATATAATAGAAGTCGTTGAATACAGTTAGCACAGGTTACGAAAATAATTAGCTTTATAACAGGATAGTAGATGATCGAGAATTGTGCCTATTTATGCCAGCGCCTTGTTTCTTACAGTTATGTCGTCTGCATTCAGCCGATCATTGCCATTGTTGTAGACTGATGAACTGCCAACGCAACGGTTGTGTACCGCCGTTCATGTCTCCTAATCGTTCTATTGTACTGTCCATTCACAGCCTTGCTTTAATACTCACCGCTATGCGTGGGGATTTCAAGTTCCAAGGTTTTCAATAACATATTATATAACAAAATTTTTTAATGGAACAGAACTATATCTACTAGTTTTTTTATAGTTTTTTTTTTTGTGAATGTTCTGTAGATGTTTTCGTCGTCCGTTTCCTCAGACTAGGTCTAAATGTTCTATGCGGTGTTAACCTGCTTGTAAACGAAGCAGTTTCTTTGTTGGAAGTGAGACAGTTACATTTTACACCGTCGTCTGCGGAGTCCTCGTCTTGTTGTTTTGCTCATCTTTCAGTCCCTGGTTCAGATCTCTGTGTAGTGTAGAAGAAACCATTATGGCTTCGTCTATATAGACCTTATAACCCTATATTCAAAAGATTAAATGGTGTTCTATCATTAAATTAAAGACTGAAAAACAGGAAAGATCTCTCGTAGACAATGGAAAGAGGAAAGGTGAATGATTGATATAGATCTTTTACTGACTAGGGCTACCAGTTTACTTGTCAGATTGCCAAAAAATATCCCTAAAATAAATTGTAGCTGGATACAGTTACGAATCTTCACTAAGCTAAACACATTTTTAGGGTCCAACTGGCAACCTTCGGATTACTTAAATAAGCTTTACACCTATAAGCCTCATATTTTAAAACTTATTTGACAGAATGATTTACAAATACGTTACCCCTTAGAAATATTACCTGCCAAAATAGACCAACGGAAAGTACCTAAAGTTATAGGAAATGTAATCAAGTGCATTAAAAATTGCAAATTGCCACAATTTCACATGCTGCACCGTTGGAGGCGTTCTAGAGTGCTGAGCGGCAGCAGACGGCCGCAAGTTGCGGAGAAAGCTGCCCGGTCGGCGGTTACGACATCACAACGCGCGTTTGACGGCCAGCCGGTCACCTTGGACCGGGGGTTAGACCGATAATGTGCCGCCATCTACCGCCAACACTGCGAACTACACCAACGTGTTTGTGGGTCGCTCTAAACATTTTCTAAAATTTGCTGGCTACCGTTTTTCTCTATCGTTTAAATCGCTTGGAGGAAGTGCTTTGCTAGTACAACATGTTGTATTTTGGAAATTATTGTAAGTTTTTTACCATCTGTGAAAGGGTAACGTAGGCTATGTCTAGAAGATTAGTTGATCATTGTTGTTTTCGATTCTATATGTAAAGTAATCAAGCTACTGGAATTGTGTTGGCATCCTATAAATCAAACTCGTGACCTCTTAAACAGAAGCTTAAGAACTATTGAGAAACATTATATACCTTCCTTGAGACACAGGTGATCTCTATAGTGCGTATTTTAATTTAAATATGACTGAAGGGGGAGTGTGACGATTGTGAGGGATCAGATGAAGTAGCTTTCGAAAATTAAAAAGCTCCCTTCATTTCTCAGGATCAAACCAGCAACCTTTGCACTATAATGCAAGCTATGTAACCAGTCAGCCACCCAGCCATCGGATGTTCACCCAAAATGATTACTTACTTACTTACCGCTGTGGACACTCAAATCAAAGTTGGTTGTTTGCCTTCTCAACGATGCGCCTCCACTCTTCCCTGTCTTCAGCTTGTTCCCAGGCTACTCCCATTCTCCTGAGGTCTTTTCGAACTTAATTTTGCCATCATAATTTTGGTCTTCCTAGTGGTCTAGTGCCAGCTAGTCTTCCTTCAAAGACGTCTTTAATAAGGGTGTTCTGGTCTTCTTGCTACATGATCAGCCCATCTCAATCTTCGACTTTTGATAACAGATACAACATCAGCCTGTCTGTAAAGGTCTTTCAATTCTTGATTTTTTCGGATTCTCCAATGCCACTTTCATTAATTGGACCACATATTTTTCTTTATACTTGGTTCTCAAGGATCATAAACTTTTTTTCTGAGTGTTTGCTCAAGGCCCATCCCTTTCGGAGTTTTGGTTTAGTATCGTGTGGTAAATTCTTATCTTAGTAGTTATTTATATTTTTTGAGCCCAGAATTTTTGATAAGGACCAGAAACTTTTACTTGCTGCTTTTAGACTGCTTTCTACTTCAATATTTTCTTTGTTGTCTTCGGTGAATTTTACCCCAAAGTATGAAGCTTGAAAATAAAATAAAGAGAATAGGTCGACCACCATTTATGTTTTCTTTCATAATGGTACGATGTTTAGATATGCACGAATATTTCCAACATTCTTTCTATAGCTGACACAGACTTTGTTCTTTCCTGCGCAAGAGATTGTGCAGGTCCGGAGCCTGGGCGCGCATTGCCGGTGGCGACGAGTGAAGACTGTAATTAAAGTAGGGAACGACCGGATCCGGAACCTCGTCAGAGGCAAAGACAGCGAAACAACGAAGCTGCACCGGATAATGAGGCGACTGTCACCTCGCCTGCCTCGCCTCCGCCACAACAGAGATGGGAAATGCTGTACAGTGTGAGTTTGACAGTGCTTTGTGTACCGTACATAAATGTTGATGAATATGTTTATGAAAAGGTAAATTAAAAAAAATCATTTGTTGAGAAAAGGCCTACATAGAAAATTATGAGAGATACTGGTGGAAGGGGTACCTGAATTGGCAAAGACTGGTCATTTGTGTATTGCAGGCGGTGAATTTACTTCACTGCGATTCAATATTTCAATCGTGTCTTATTCGATGAAATAAAGGTTTTAAATCGTTTTGAGAAGACAATAGTTTAGCTTCAAAATGAAATAAATATATACGCATAAAAAACTAATTTACAAAAGCTTACCGCAAAAGTTTTTTAAAAATTTCAAAGTTTTTTTACGATTCAATAAACATGCCTTCATTTCTCTGTTGCCACCAAGAGACCAAAAAACTTCTTAGTTGACAAGGTTTTTTGTCTCCCACAGCAAACATTTCTGAAAAAAAATCTTAATACCTTTACTGAATTGGCGCGACCTAACTCAATAGGTGGTTCAAAGCCAAGTATGAATGAGAGATGAGTGTAGGATGATTGTGCAGCGATCTTGTAGTCTTGTTACTGACTAAGGCCGACATTCTCCTTAGGCAGGACTGTTAATTTATAGCCCAACAGCCAATGGTATGGTATCTAGGGACCTACAGTTTAACGTGGGATCCGAACCACAATTTTAACCTCATATATACGAATATGTCTAATTGTGACGATTCTTAGAAACAGAAAAGCTCAAACCTCCCCTTAACTTTTGATTGTCCACCTCATGACACCCCAGAGGGCCCCAGACTCACTTTTGCAACACTCGCCCCCTCAGCGACAACAGGGACAGTGAAAGCCTGGTAGGCGACCGGTCCCTCCCGCGGTGACAATCAGTTTTCTAATTGGCCGACTGACAGATCTGTAGGATTATCCGCGTGGGTCACCCCGGTGGGCTTCAATTGCTAAGGTTTTGTGTCAGTGAAACGGCGCAAGGGAAAGTTGTTGAATTTTATTTCGCGCTTAAGAAATCGTTAGGGTGTTATGTGAAAATTTATTGAGGTAAAATCTATCGAGAATCGATATATTTTATAAATATTACGAGGGGCCAAGCTTATGATCGGCAAAATTATTAAGCGTCACTTTCCTTTCTCAGTCCAAGCTCGTTCGATCACTTGCCAGGCCTGCATTTTGTTATAAATTTGTTTAACAAAAGATGTAACTCTTTGGTTTGATTTATACCTTCAATTATCAGCTGATTTGTGTTCAATTTAGTAGGTAAAAAATATCCATAAGGATATTAACGAACTTTAAAGGGTTCTAGGATGAAAAACAGATTTTTCCCAGCTATGGGACCGGTCCCAATGAATTTCCCCAAACCAAAACCAACATATTCAATTAAAAATATAAAAAAACCTTGGACAGAAAAACATATTGTTTGTACAATCATTGCTTGTTTTAGGGTAAAATACTGTAGTATAATTTGCGCCAATTTGACGGGCGTGTATTTAAATTTTTTATTTAAACATCGGATCTTAATTTTCCTCTCTCCCAGGGTTAAACACAATAAAAAGTATTGAGTCTAAATTGGGTTGTAATGTGAATATGATATTAATGGGACAAAACTTAGTACTTAGAAACTTAAGTCATGAATAATACGATGAACTGTTACTTTTTACATCAAAATACTATAACAACCGATTCTCCCTAACTGATAAACAATTTTTTGATCACTTGACATACTTTTATATTATAATTTTAAGTTATACATGATTTGAAAATAAAGGATAAACGGGACATAATCACACACAGTTTTAAGACTAATTAAATTACTACATCCGGCTTCGTTTACTAATACCATTCAAACCATATCGACTCAGTATTGCCAACAGATCGGGTTTACAATAGCGCATTAGTCATCCGCAGTTCGAGACCTTTATAGCGGAAAAGTTGTGGATTGCGACCACGGGGACCACGCCTTGGTTGTATATTCGCGACAAAACAATGGCCTGATTAACCAACATTTGGGCGAAAGTCGGGGTTGAGTCGTGCTAGCCGAGGGCGCGGTGCTGTTGTCAACGCAGCGCTGCGGGGTAGCGGTGGCTGGTGTGAAATTCCCTGGTTATTACAAGTTAATGGCTTTCAAAAAGTTAAAACCACTAAGAATTTTGTTTTTGTGAATGGAAACTCTGATTAATTTTTTTATAAAACACGTACGATAAGCAGGAACATCTTATGGTGTAGGAGCAGAAACATGTCAAAAAGGCTTGTTGCACATTCCGTAGGATATCAATTATGGTATTTTAAATTTTTTCCTACAGCTAGTATCTTCTTTTGGAAATTAGGCGAAATCTTACACCATCATCAGTAATTTATGGATAATGATTAATTATGTTAGTATCGTATCAGTGTACTTAAAAACCCTCAATCCCGTCAACAGTAGTTAAAACATATACAACAGTGTTGGAAAATCTGGCTGTAAATCTTAGCTTATTCTAAACAAAGAGCACTCTTTGTAAAAAAAAAAAAAATTAGAGTTTTAAGCCATATAAGGAACCGAATAGAACTGGTCAAAAGGCTGAGGAAATCACTTGCTCCGTTCTACAGCCCTTAAAAGAGCCCATTTTATACTAATGTAGATTCTTGTAGCTACTCAAATTCAAGTAAAAGATAATGAACGTAGAAAAAAACGTATTCTATTTTAACTATTTGGTTCAAAGAAATTTTATCCCATTGCAGTACTCAGTCGTGGGCACCTGGTGGGTGGATAGGGCGAACGAGCTCTTGGAAACCCTGCAGTTGTATAAATTTACTGAGCAAATTATGTGTCCACCGGGTACTTCAAAATTAAACTGTTATTTTAATTTCCGATTAATTACGGATGCTCGGCTCTTCATAATAATTGCGCAGCAGCTCGGAGCGGCGCCGGCGGCCCGTGGCGGGGTACAGTTACCCAGAGGATATGATCTGCATAATCAAGGTTACTGTTAGACCTCCTCTGCAAGAACTGGACCTAGGAGCAGTTAATTGCTGCAGAGACTTCCTCGATATCATCGGCGCCTGCCGTTAGACCATCCGACTAGCCAAGTGATCTGAAGTGCATAAACTGAGCAAGAATTGGCCTGCATCTTCTTTTACGCTTAGAATAACCAAGAAAATTCTTTGCGAAATTCCAGATTTTATATTTTAGGGCTTAAGATTGTGTGAATTGCCAATTGTTGTGCATGTTGGCACATTACCTTTATTTAGACTTAGTTCTAAGTCATGAATTCTAACAAAATGAAACCATAGCATAACATCAGTTCTACTGGAGTACATTTTGTCAAACATGAAACTTTTATCTGCACGTTTCCTATAACCATGAAAAAATCCATGTTATCTGATGATGGGGCGTCTTTTCACAAGTTTCTTGAAAAGCCAGGATGAGGTTTAGCGTTAATATTTAGTTGCTTTTGTCCGCTACAATGTTTAAGTGTACATGTGTGTATGCTGTTTTAAAATAAAAGAGGCTAAGAAAGTTCACTGCTTCAAAAGACATCTTTGTAAACCTGAAGTTAGGTGCCACCCAACAAACAAATTTTAGGTTCTAGATTATTAGGCCTATGCGTATCCGTGTTTAGTGCTCTTAAGACCACTCAGACTTCATGAGTTGGATGCTCTATTGACACATCCTAGTTACTTTAGGACAGTCAAAACGTTCTTTGCAGTCTCTTAATTCTTCACTGCGCACTCTGCTCCAATAAAAGCATTTCCTGTTGGGCCATAACCTAAAGCCTTTAGGTTATGGCCCATCGCCATCTCCAGCAACCGTTCTTTAACGGAACAGATCCGCGATGACACGACAACGGCTCGGGTCTGGGTCGTAAACGTAACAGAACCATGGGGCAGTAAAGCACAGTTAGGTGGTAAAACGGCAGAACATTTGTTTGTCATTAGGTACAAAGGTGGTAATGGCTTATCGTAGGTCTCCGATGTTCGGGGCTGTGTAGGCGGAGACCCGCTCCACTGGACAAGGAGAAGAAAAAGGACTCGCATCGGCAACCGGTGTGGAACGTTGTGGCGGAAAGATAACGTGTATGTTTTGTTCTGAAAGGTTTGAAATTTGGGATGGTGTTGGCTTTCTCATTGCTAAAGAATGATGTTCTCAGGAATCGAATAGTTTATTTTTCGCTATAACCTAGGGATTTTTATAAAAATAGGCAGTGCTTCTGATAATGAAAAGAGTTAAACGAGGAATGATTAATATCCTTGAAAAATTTAACAAAGTATGCTTGTTGGTGGTGATTTGAATCTTAAAATTTGTCTGTAAAAATATTTTCTTGCACGATGTTTTCATGCCCTTTTGTTGTTAATTTTATTAAAGATCGTTTAATAGGATCATTAATCATGAAGAATATAGTGTGAAGTAAATGCAAAATAAAATAATGACATATAAATCACGTACTTTGTTGACGAACACATTTTATGGACAAGTTGTTAGGCCTGAGTCTCTTTCACATACATGTGCAATAATATACTTTATATTAATGGATAGATAACATCTAAGTAACACTTTAACCCATCAAGTTGGAAAAATAATTCCAAATAACCAAGTTCCTACGGACATCAACATACCTTGCAAGCTAATTCTGACTCCGTTAATGAACCGCTGCAGATGATAATGGTCAACAATTGGAGAACGGAATTACAGTAAGAATGGAAGTAATTTAAGTGTCTCGGAGATTTGCGGGATTTCTCTGTTAAAAGACAATGGGCCTCGGAAATTGTGTTGGCACAAAGACACACAATCAATGGCCACGGTAAATCTCTCTGTGGGGAACCAGGTTACCCAGATGTGATCCTCCCCGACACTGTAGTTGTAGCACCTGCTGTCACTGCTACAGCACTACTGTAGCTCCGCTTTAGCCCTCATGTTCATAATGATATACCCGGGCACTTTGAAGGTCTGAAGGATGGAAGCAGAATTTTCATACTATTGTGACCAGATCCAATAAATTCCTCTTTGTTATAAACCCCATACACAAAACAAACAACAATTCTTGGACGAAGAAATCTGCCCGTACAAAACTACTATCTTTAGAGAATAAGATTTGACACTATAACCTATTCAGTGAATAATTAACTAGCTACGAACAATTGTAATAAAACTGTTCGCCTGAGGTGAATATGAGGAAACACTACACGACTACCATGGATGCTGAACGATTGATTTATTCCTATTATCCATAGAATGCATTATATCGTATATACATAGTACAATTAAAATATGATTGAACAAGTGAGTGCCTGTAGGCCTAAGTTTTTTTTTACCTCACAAATCGAGTAGTTTGTTGTTGTATTGACTGTAATGAGTCCGCAATTAAAGCATGTTTGGGAAATAAGCCGATAAACAAGTTATTAATGAGAAATTGCTCAATAGAAGCCGCGAGCAGGAGAAGAGCAGGTATTGTCAGAGATAATGTAGCGATTCCAGTGAATAGAGATGAAACAATGTGGAGCCTGGAAGAGTGCAAGTGGTTGATGAATGACTGGCAGTCGGAGATAGATTCTATTGTTGTCAGGTTGGCAGTCGTGGGAGAGAAGATCAGCTGATCAGTCAGCTGGCCAGTATTATATCAGCTGATCAAAGACTCCCCGCGTCGGTGAAGCAAGGGTCTCAGGAGGGAGTCGTCCTGGCCTTGCCACGTGTGATCCGACCTTCATTCGCTGATTGGATTTAAATTTGTAGCAAATTTAGAATAATTAGTGGCATTTTCCTGGTTTTTAATTTGTTGTTTTGATTTGATATTTCTTTTTATTTCAATTTGTTGCAAATTTAGAATAATTAGTGGTATTTTCTTGGTTTTTAAATTTTTTATTTGATTTGATATTTTTTTTTACTAAATTACTGTAAATTGGTAGAGGAATACTATTTTACTGAAAGATTGATTGAAATGAATCAAATTTACTTAACAAACTTAAAAGTAACTTGAAATTTTAGAATGTAGAAACCATAGAAATGATTTAGACAATTTCGAAGTAGTCCAGAATCATTAACTTATTAAAATACGTAATAAGTTACGGTCTACTTTAGTAGACGGGGGGTCTACTTTCATGGGAGCCACTTAGGCCTGCCTACTCCGGAGCCTACAATCATACGAAATTCCCAGGGCAGCGACTTATAAAGATAATAAAGATGGCCCGCGTGGGACTTATCACAGAGGCCTCTGAGAATGGGCTGACCCCAGCACTTGTGTTGAGGTGGGGTTGGAAAAATGATGGAACAGAGGTAATTTAATGTCAAGAAAATTGCTTCTGGTTAAAATCCTCGTCAATGAATTACAAAACTTGCAATCACTTGCAATCATGGAAAGGTTAAGGCGCTCTCTCATAGTGGGTGATTTGATTAGTTTAAATATTCTAAAGTATAAAAATTCCATTAGGATGATCTAGCCACACAAAGTGAAATTGTATGACAAGAAAACAAGAAGAACAAAAGAGATCGCTTTTAAGAAAAGGCAACACATTATTTAACACATTAAACATTTTACACACTCGTTAATCACCAATGAAAACGTCGCTTTAATTAAGAAATAACGGAAAACACGTTGTCACAATCAGCGCAACTCGGCCTCGGGAAGATTTGTACCCAATTAGCAGTTCCTCGCAGCCTGGAACAGTGGAACTGACGGCGGTGGAACTGTGGAACTGGTGGCGGTAGACATGGAAACGGGCAACGGGCCGTTGCGTAATTGGCTAATTACATCGGGTAATTACTTCCATTACATTTGCCTCGGTGATTACACCAAATTGCACGGAGTCTCCGAGATTTAATCGGCTAAGGGATAGTTGATCGTCAATCAATACCAGTTAGGATGATTTTATGTGTATTAAAACCCTGATCAAGAATAAGGGGATTAATTTATTTACAGACTACAAAAATTATGTTATTTTGGTAATATTAAAATAATATGAATGCCTATTAAGCATGAAGCGCAAAATTAATCAGATTAGATTGACATTTCAGGAGTTGCTATTCTGATTTTAACATGTTCGTATCTCATTAGAGTGTCAACAGCTATTAAATATTGAATTGTAACCGTCGGTTTCGATTTTTTTATCTCAATTGTAAATATTAGTCAAGAAATAATAAAATTGTAAGCTCGTTAAGTAAATCATTGCAGTAATGTAAAATAAAAGATCAGAAAAGTAAACATGGAAAACGAAACCGAAAGTTTTCAACCTTCACTACCATCTGATACGCAGATGATCAAACTCCTAAATGGATTCAATCCGGATTGAATGACAGTCCCAAGATCGATCCGTAGATGCTCCTCGCAGTTGACTAACGGTGGAGGAGGGGGAGTGGTCTCCTTTCACTATCGGACATTTACTATCTAAGTTCATCACAATCTCGGGTCAATTTAACCGAGTAATGGCTGCCATTTTATTTGCTATTTTGTTTTCAAGGACGCCATCGGAGGCGACCGTCTGTTCTGGTGACATTACTGATTAAGGTTGTGCAAATTGTTCTTGCCGCACAACCATGTTTGGTAGATCTAAGAGGCTGAGTTTTAAAAAGTATCAACCCACGTCTGTTTCGAGTAGGATAATGATAAACTGTTTGTGTTGTTTCATAAAGCTATTGCAATGCTCAAAGTTTAAAACAACGAGATTTAATTGGGATTTTTTTTATGGAAATATTGAAGGTAGGCCTATAGTATTTAAATTAATGATTTGCTTGTGCTTATTGTTAGAACTGACGTCAAAATTGTATGAACCCGCTCCAGTAGCCGTGTCATATAGAGAAAAATCAACGCAATCTCTGTATTTTAATTCCAATTAATGATCCTTACTAAAGAATTAGTTGGTCTTGATTTGAAATGCACCTAAGCAAAGAATAGCACCTAGGATTCTACACTAATGTACGGCTAGGATCAGTGTAATAGTTACAGCGATAATGGGCGAAGACCGTTGATGGTTACTTGATATTCTTATCGGGACTACCGAACAGAATTCGCAACCACAACAAACCCAACTTTATAACGGGGTAACTTACGTCACCATGAAGTCATACTAGGAAGCTATGAAACTGATTTAACATGCGGGACGGGCGCCGGCCCAAAAAGGAGCCCCGGCGCCCCAAATGTAGCGGCCCGTGGACGTGGCGGCATTTTTGATTGGCGCGATGACCCCGACACCCAAAACTGTTATGTTTACCCGAGGCATCCACAAACTCTCGTCTAACTCGTTAGCGAATCACGTTGGGTGTACAGAACTGGCGAGTGGCATATTTGGATATTTCTCCGCTAAAAGTCCAACGGGATTCTTTATAGCGGCTATTCAGATGTTTTAGTGGCGCGTTGGGCGATGATGTTGGAACTTAATGGACCGTCTGAGTAGCGGTTATTTCTTTAATTTAACAAGGCAGTGACGATTTGAGATTTTTATTAGACATCTTTAATTGTAGTTTGCAATTTGTGATTCATGCATTGCACATTATAAAAGGAATTATACGAGATAGATGAATTTTATTTCTATAATTTCTCAAAGATTAACACCCACTAAGCACGCCTATCCATTTATCAACATTTATTTTCTTGTTGATAGCTTATACTTCAGTAATTTACCTATGACTCCTATAAAAGAAGTTATTGTGCACAATTACCGTATTATAAGGATATTTATTATAAGGAGTCGACCTCTTTTCATGGATTACATAAACTATCAAGGGCTTTTTATTTAATGCTTCAAGTCACGTAATCTGTTGAAGAATAAGTATTTGAAATTGCACATACGATAAGGTGAGAAGGCTGGACCGACTATCATTGTTAATAGTTCATTTATCAATGTATCAAAATTATGTAAAATACATGACTTACAGGAATTTAAAACAAGAGACTATAACTGGACAGTTGGCTTCCAGAGGTCACGAGTTCAACTCCCGATATTTCAACTGCAAGTAAGTGCTTTTGAAAAAACGTTTAAACGTAAGACGTAAAAACGAAATAAAAACGGTTCATAAATGTTTTTTTCCTACCACTGCATGGAAATAATCGCATTGCCGAACCTGTAACCCCTATGCAAAACAGTTCATTTCCGGTTTCCGTTTCTTTCCCGCTCTAGAGCGGCAATGATTCTTTGCCGCACGCTAGATCAAACAGCAATTTTAAATCAGCTGTTATTACAAACCATGCTACAGCTGTTATTCATTGTTGTCGTTTAGTAATTGCTTCTTTTTTAGTTTGAGGTTATGTTTGATAGTTAATATTATGTTCCAACAGAAACAAATCAAAAATAATCTAAATGACATTTTGTATACAATAAAACATGTAATATGTAACAATTATTTTGGTAGGAAAAATCTTGTGTGTATTACGAGCGTAAAGTACGTCATTGCCACTCTCAAATTGTTTGGCCGCACGAAGCTCTCGAGTGGCAATGACGTACTTTACGCTCTTATTACACAAATAGCTATTCTGGTGTAGATAAAAAAAAATAGTTCCGAGGGGTCCATGCAGTTAGACGGCGCTCCGGTGGCGGCGGCGGGGGCGTGTGCGATTGTCGGCTGGCCTTGTAACTGTTTTAACGGCTATTCTACAATAATCCAATGTCAGGCCCATTGTGACGGACGCTACGCCGCCTATACAATACCTCTGGGACGTGGTCCAGTTTTCCTCAGGAACTTTCTTGTGCGTTCCCGCAAACCGGACAACGTTACGGCTCCATGACTCGCTGTTTTGCTACTGCTGACCGTTATAGTTTTTTTAGGAATTTAGTTTCTTCTGGTCACTGTGAAGATGTGTGTGAATTCGTAGAATATTTTATTCATGAAGGTTATTTTCATTGAATGTGGTCTTTTGAGGTCGACGAAAATCAATTATAAAGACGTTCATGGTTTATATTTCATCAAAATGGTGTTTGTAACTGGTGATGTCAAAATGGTATGGCAATGGGTATCACCCAAAACAAGTATAACACCATGTTTGAAATTAACAAATGATAATCTTACTTTCTCTACTTTTTTTATTTGATTTAATATTCAATAGTTTATAAATTTCACAACCGGCAACACTTATATCTTTTTATGTTTCGATAAAACTTTCCAAAGCTCTGACAACATGTGACGAAAGTTTGTTTGCTTGTCATAAGATTAGTTCCAATTGTATTTCAATTTAAAACTCGATAAATAAATAAATTTGCTACTAAACCTTGTCAGCTTATCCGCCCACAATTTATCACCCTGCTCGCATTTCCTGTACACCACATTAAACGTATTGGGCGTGTAGCATGCGAACATTTGTTATACTAGCGGTGAACCTTGACCCGAAGTGATTAATGATCCGTGGGACAGAACCGGCCGTGATCCCCAGTGTGGGCTGATCTGATACTGACTTGTTACCGCTCTGGAGACCGTGGGTCACTACCGCTCCACCACGTGGCTGCGTGGATATTAACATGAGTTATAATAGCACTGCAAGTGATGCGTTGCTGTGGTGCGGAAACTTCAGTGTTACCGGCCGTTCAAGTCACTATACTATGTTTTGATTTTCATTTATGCCGGTGGGAGCCTTTTAATTATTTTTTCAGCAACGAGACAGCAATTTTGATAAAGTAAAAATAGATTTGAAGGCTAAAAAGTCGTAGGATATATGAGGAGCTGAATTACTATATTTCTACAGAAATTTTTGGAAGTTGTATTACCTTTTCAAGAAAGTTATTCAAATTTCAACGGTGTTTTATAAAAAAAAAAAAAAAAAAACTTTCACTAGCGTTGGTTGTTTTAAAACCTTCACGAAAGTAATCTTTAACTTATCTGATGCCCACGATCAGATATACTATGCGGGCGATGAAGGAAGCTTTGTCTAAAGACACAGAAGTTGCTATGGTGAAATGTAATCTGGTAGGCTAACGGAACTTATCAGTCCTGTAACCAATACTGATCTCTATACGCTGGCATTGAACACCAGGAGAGAGTTGCATGGAGTCTTAGAGTCAGTAGAACCAGTCCAGTCTGTTGAGTCCCACTCATTGTAACATTTAATACTCATGTTGGATCCAATATTAGATTGATATCACAATATAGACTACTAACATGCTATTTGCAAAATTCCTAATATACATGTAGCGTAAGGGTATTCAAGTTAATGTTTAACCAACAGCCTCTTCTTTGCAAAATATCAATGAATAAATCTCCAAACGAGTGTAAGGTTTTCAAGTTAACGTCTTATTTTTCGATGATTTTATGACCGGTATTTACTGTGAAAAATAGTTGAGGTGGACAGTCAAGGGGCCTCTTATTCCTTGCTGATTAACTAGAGCATTCTCAGACCCAAGTGATGATAGAAACCTCCACGAACGGTTGCATCACTTGCGTTACGCAATTGACGCAACTAATCGAACGCAAGCGATGAGTGGTCTGCGACAGGACTGACAGGAGCTACTTGTGTAGACGGGTATCTGGGCTGAGGACGGCGGCGTGGTTAGACGACTCAAGGCTGCCCACGAAATGTTTAAATTAGTCATTGGAATTTCCTGTCCGCCGGCCTTAACACTTTTCTGCGGCCGAGATTACAAACATTAATACGCTACTCGGCACGAACCGGCGGTGTCATTTTAAGATATGGGAGGGCACTAATGAAAACATCGTGGGTGTACACGACATTCGCGGCTGCACTCGTGCGTTTCTGCGGCTAACAGTGATATATTGCATTGGGATCTTAGATCCGGATATTAACCTCTAACTTTTCTTTAATGGAATATTTGCATGCTAAGATCTTGGGCAGTTTGAATTTTCTCTAGGTACGCCAGAGGAAATTTTGGTTTAGACTACTCTAACTAATTTTATTAGAAACCCTCATTGAGAGTACCGTAAATCAATGTAATTTTATCTATGAGTCTAACTTACTAATCTAACCTAAGAATTAATTGGCTAATTAATTATTAGAGGGTTTTTTTGCCGTAGGCTTATTAATTCCAGTGGAATTGTTGTTACTGACAGTTAGCGCTTTTATTGAAAGCGGTCCAATTCTGTCAAAGTCTGTGGACAATCCTGGGGATAAAACCAGTGACCATTTGAACTGAGGTTTAAGACTTATGCAGATCAATCGTAAATCATAAGATTTTAATGTAAACAATTCTTATAAAAACTACATTTCTTGGATGAAATATGTGTCCTTTACCCATCATCACCCAGACGTTTTCATGCCAGCATCAATGCTATCAACTCACAAAGTAAAATGCAACTAGTAACACCGACGAGTTGCTCATGGGTTTACGTTTGGGATGGAATACCTAAAGAACTCCTTCAAATTGAATAAAGCAGAATCTTACAAATTTTCGTGTCTACCGGCTCAACTAAAAAAAGTTAACTGTTTAAAATGTTCAAAAACAGTTAGGGCTCCTACCATAAAAAAACCCAATTCACTCAATACACAATATCGAATACACACCTTAAGATCGGCTCTAAGATTCAACAAAATTAAATGTCAGCCTTGACAGAAGCGTCTTCAACATTGTGGAGGTATCTGATACCGAATCGTAGGATTGCCTCATCTTGGCCTATAACACCTTCGGACCACAGGTCTCCTATGGGTGACACTTTATTCTAGCATCTACCTTGCAACCTGTGATTGTACCTCGCAAGACTTCTAATATTAGGTCCTGTTATGCATTACGGATGATACTACCTCTGGGAATTGGTTTACCATTTCCAACTCTGCAGCGGCGCCAGTGTGAGGCAAGTCGCGTGGGTCTCGTGGACCGCTAGCGGTGGCTATATAAGGCGGGCGCGTGGGGACGCGGATACGCGGCAAGGACACGTCCCACTCGCTCCGCAACCACCGCCACTACCACTACCATCGGCACAGCTGATCCGGGGAGCAAACTACACTCGCCAGGGGCTGCGGGGGCATCGGGGGAAATGTGAGGTCAGGAGAGGATGCTCATGGGAGTCAGTAGTCTTTGTAAATACTGAAACTGGACCCAGCTGCTTTTTTCATGGTTCTATTAACTAATCATTTTATAAAAATGAATCAGCTGGTCTTTATCAGTAGCGAAGCTACAACTAAACCAATCCATCGAACACTATTTATTCATACTCTACTTAAAAATGGTTTAGCATATTCTCGTCAAGATATTAAGGGGGCTCACAACGTCTTCAGCTTAGGTTCCAAAAGACCAAGACAAATCCAAAAAGTCACAGGAATATCCACGAAACGAATAACGAATCGGGGAAACTTCTCTCCAAAGAGTACTCTGTCAAAGAAAAAAAAAACCCTGGCATAGATAAACAACGGAGAAAAGGCTGTACAGTGGTTCATTCAATTACTAAAATTAGAGCAATTGAGTAATGTGTGAATTAAAGAAATAACGACATTAATAGGCGGTCTAATAGTATGTAGCAAAAATATTTTCGGAATAAGCTTTTGGAGCTCTATAATACTGTGTATCATGATGATTGCATAAAACAATTGATTGAGTATATTTTTATTAAAATAGAAATTGAGAAAAATATCACGTAACGAGAACATTTTACGAGGAAATTAATACTCGTTATTTGTCCCCAGAGGAAAATGTTAATGACTAATTGCTTGATGGACTTTTAGTAAAATAATAGTTGTACTAAGTTAAATCTTTAAATTTTCCTTCTCGTCATTCTGTTTCTGGTAAAAATGTGTCTTTAAAATTAATTCAACAATGATATATTAATTAGAAATGACTCTAATAATGTTTAATCGTTCCGTTAACAACTTAACTTGACAGTGGTTCTTTGACGATAAAATAAAAAGGCTATAAAGCTGCATGTGAACTACTGCAGAACGAGGAGAGCTTGGTGAAACGGTATAATAATGGCACTGCATAAAACGTCACTATATTACAGGTAATGATGACTGTTATTACATCCTAGCGCAATTGGAGCAACGGTCCGCCGATAGCCGGGCAGGACGCGGAAGACGAGAGCGGTTACTTGTTACGGACAAAGACGAGTCGGCGAACGAAGAGTAACTACTCGACAAAATACAAAACTCTGCCAGTGATTGTAGTCAGATCGGACATTACAATTATAAAAAAAATTCAAACTGAACATTACATTTTTTATCGATCTGATTGCAATAGTCACCAATTATACATTATTATGCCCAATATATATCAGTTACATAATGTGTTGATTACGATACAGGAACCACTTTAATATACAGGTTTTATACCAATTAGAGCTAGGCATTTGACAAAAGAAGTGTCATTATAGAAACTATGCAACTGAAAAGCAGCTAATTGTTACATTATGATTTATGTTTTAATTTCTTTATGTGCCTAACCTCAAA